>CALNXK010000521.1:120000-137098 GCA_942486035.1 Porites lobata | reverse complement strand
AATTGATTATCAAAGGGAGAATGCTTTGATCTTAAACCAACTCTCTCAACTATTCTTAAAAGAAATGTATGGAGATCAGTCTGGAGAATTTGTATGTGGATCTTGGGGCTAAAAAGGTTCATGGACGACTGATATCTCAGAGGTTAAATGCGTTTAAGGGGCGTAGCCAGGATTTTCCCAGAGGTACACACAATTTTCCAAATCCCCTTGCCTCCCCTCCCCCACCCATTGAAGCCTAAACCTTTTCTTAAGTTCCTTGATTTAAGGTGAGGGTAGCGTAATTTTGCCCTACTTTGTCTACTGCCAAGACAGGCCGAAGCGAAAACACCACTTTCACGCTTAATCATAACTATAACAACTCTCAAATCTGATTGGCTATCAACTGTCAAGGTTTCAGTGCTAATATGACAGTATTTGTTATGTCGAAGGACCTGTTTACAAGGATGGAGGGTAACCCTGGTGCTAGGGTTACCCTAGCAGAAGGGTTACCCTGGCACTCAGACATTTCTTCTTTTTTTACACGACGTGTTTACAAGACAGGTAGGGTTACCCTAGCACTAAGGTAACCCTACCTGAGTGCTAAGGTTACCCTAGCAAGAGGGTTACCCTACCTGCCTTGTAAATGCTCTACTAGGGATAACTCACCTACCCAGGAAACTTTCCTACATCATGCACACCCTGGGTCCATAGGAACAGGTTAGGGCAACACAAATAGTGACACACAAAGGATAACTTACATTTATTGATTAACAAAATGACTACATTGCCTGGAAAACTGCACTTCCGCCTCCAAAACAACTTGTTTCAATTGAGACAAGATCAGAAATCAAACACATACATGCCCTTGGTTTACATGTGGACAAGAGTAAGACGACCCCACAACGGTTTCTACTCATCCACCACTAACACTTCATCACAAGCTTAGAAACAATCACCCTGGAACCCAACAGGATGTCTTCAACAGAATCATATTGGTGACATTGCCACTTCAGCCACGGTCTTCATCACAAATTATCTACAGTTAAAATCATCCTGCAGGTTTAGTAAAGATGGGGAAACAACATTCATCATTCAACTTAACATGACAAAATTTGGTTCAGGAAAGGTAGGGGTGAGGAAAAGCAAGCCATGGTGATCACTGCCTGGGCATACAAACAGTCATTTGGATTAATAATGAAGGGACATAGAATTTATTATCTGTTGAAATAGGCTACTTCAAAGGCAACAGCGTTCACTCTTTGTCCTCGGTGTCTTCATTTTCGCCATCTCCTGATGTCCACAACTGTAAAGAGAAAAGAATTACTACAGTTGAGTCTCTCTTGTTGGACAACTCTATAAGACGGACACCAGACATCTCTTTAAGACCGACACTTGGTGTTGGTCCCAGAGGTGTCTGTCTTAGAGAAAGTTGACTGTATGAAACTAGCAGACAGTATTTTCCTTTTCAGGGGGGAGGGGTGTGGATTGTTTTGTTGTCCAAAGTTATCCCTTAGCAGGGTGCAAAGAAAATCATTTTTACAGCTTGCCATTCGGGCAAACTGAAGCTACCATTTACTAGCCCAGATGTCATTTCAACTAGCCCCAAAAACTTTTTGACTAGCAGAATTGATTTCATAGTTCTTTTGTTATTCGAATTCCTCAAAAAACATCACTTGCCCGTCGGGCAGGTTAAAAACAGAATTCACTAGCCCGCTGGCAAAATCCACTAGCCCCGGGCTATCGAACACTACTTTCTTTGCATGCTGCCTTAGGATGTCTCAACCATTTTGTCCCTGATTGTAGTCTGACTTTACATCTATACTCTATTGGGAAATTTTAACATCCAAAATTCAAATTGGCATTCACACTCAAAATCCGAAAACGGATTTCAGCACTGGTAAATCTGTCCTTGGACTTCCTTTCTTTCCTTCTTTTTGGGAAATCTGAAAATGGATTTGTTTTTAAGATTAGCGGGCTCGCACTTACTGGCATCCAAAAGACCATTGTTTACAAGAACAGTTTTGCAAATCCTTTTATGGATTTCCCAATCAAACGGGTTAAGAAGGAAATCTAGCAAATCCAGAGTTGGATTTCTTCACTGAAATCCACCTCGAGGATGGATTTCTCGAAGTTGAAATCTGTTTTGGGATTTTGCACTTGATTACACTCTAAATCCAGACTTCCCAATCAAATCAATGCACCTCAAAATTATTACTCTACACTTACAGTCAAGTTGTCACGCAGTAGTTGCATTATAAGAGTACTATCTTTGTAGCTGTCCTCTTTCAGTGAATCAAGCTCAGCAATAGCATCATCAAAGGCCTAAAAGATAATAGGTCTTTATTTATTTTACATCGGCAGCTTGAACATGCTTGCTACAGCCAAAGGTTTCAGAAATTCCCTGACATTTTCCTGACAGACGTAAACTTTCTCTGTCCAGCTAATTAACAATTCAACAAATGAGTCCAGATGATGGACCCGACCCATCCCTTATAGCCATCCTCTCCCCCCATTTAATTATGCTTTCAGTGAGTCACCTGCAGTGTAAATGAATTGATAGTTCCTCAACATGAATTCCGTGAACGATATTCTACCGACACAACATGTGTAAATCGTACAAAAGAATTTTAAATGTTAGAAAAAAACAAAAGTACAGCGGAAAGAATAAAATGTACTCTTAAAATTTCACTTTTCAGAGACTTTTTTCAAAGACTTTAACTTTCCCTGACTTGAAGTAAAATTTCCTGACTTTTCCCTGACCCTGAAGAATTTTTTTTCGCCCCTGACCATTTCCTGACCTGTGGCAACCATGTTGAATTAGTCATTACTTAACTACTAAACAAGGTTACAAATAGTGAGCTTTAGGGTAGTTTTAGAAAAGGTGACCACTACCATTCAGAATAGAAGAATTGCACCATCCAGACATGTTTTTTTAACGATAGAGCGATTTTTGCATGACCTTGAAAACTGGTTTCAGTAAGTGTTTGTTATTTGTTTTATCAGCCAATGGATGAAAAGATCAAAACGTAGACTCTTCGTTTTCCTGCCAAAGAAAACCCTAATATGGAGAAGGCATTGTTTGATTGGCCAATCATGTTGCAGTATGGCGTGAAAGAGAAGTATCGATTGATTTCTAGAAAGTTCTCGGGCAAGAAGTTTTTGCACCCAAGCGTTCGCTTAACCAACCAAAGGCCATGTGTATTTGTATCCGTTCTATAACCAAATCAAATCGCTCCATTTACGTTTGTTTGTTGTTTCTGTTTTGTTTGGACATTTTCATTTCAAGGTCATACGAAAATCACTCTAAGAGCTCTCCAGTCCAACAGCTTATAACATGGACACCAACGGTCATGAAAAATGGGAGGGCTCAAAGAGGATGTCCTATAACCACATACAAAGACACACTGCTGAAGGATACTGGTCTGGAGAATGTTAGAAATCTAGAAAGCTATAGCCATATTGTGCCTTATGGGGTCAGCTTACTTTTCAATGTCTTCTAGGCATTAAAGTAAATAAGAAGTAAATAGGTACCTAACTAAAAAACCTTAGGTAACTGGTGAGCTCACTTCACCACTCTCTTGCTTAAACCCCCTTTCAAATAAGCCCCCTTCCCCACCCCCCCATCCTCGGAGACCCAGAGGCAAATAAAGAGGGCAAGGGAAACGGGTGGAAAAAATGGTGCGAAGAAAAGTGGTAGTAATAATAATAATAATAATAATAGTAATAATAATGTTATTATTATTATTATTATTTCAATTTCCTTTTTTTTTTTTGTTAAAAAATTCATTAGCAGACATTACCATAGCCAAAAACAATGGAAAAATAAAAATTAACTGAGATTAAAAAATTAACTACAACATATACAACAAGTAGGCAGGGAATCAAATGGCTAGCGATTTCTTTTGGTTCTGTTTTTCTTCTATTTTCCAATTAAAGTAGCCAGGGACCACATTCATAGTAGCCGGGGGAAATTCCCGGCCCCTGGCTCTTAATGACAGCCTGTACAAACATAGTTACATCCAAGAAAGCTCAAAAGCGGATGGTATCGTGCACAGTTAACCCAGCCTGGTCAAGTACGCAACCTGAATTAGTCTGCTGCAAAGCCTGGTGGTTTCGCAACAATGAAGCGACATGTAACATTAGCTCAAAAGTAGGATACTTCATCTTACTGAATGTGGATCTGATAATTTTTACAACATAAACATTCAAATCTTTGGATGCTATCAATAAATATTTAGTTTTAGATTTAGTTTAAGGGAGAATGACTCAGCACACTTGGCAAAACTATGGAAATATACCCAGCCGGGGTTTTCATTTTCTGGCACAGAAAGAAAGTCGCGTAGATACATTGTAGGTGTGGTTGCAAGTCACTCAACACACCTGCCACAGCAAAAAAATTCCCAGGATTGCCAAAGTTTTAGTCACAACAAGTACGTGATCCAAGAAATCATGAAACAAGTGGAGCAACTTCAGAATAAAGAGCCATGCTCACTCAGGTCCACCTTGCCAGTAGGCTTTTCAAAAAATAGATCTCCCTGTGTCCAAAACACATCAGTATGTGAGAGAATATTTTCACAAACTTTTACATAGGCTTCTGTTATGATACCTGCGAAAGATCCAAAACCGGTGAGATCATTGCAGATGTTCAGAACGTTTTCCCTCATGTCATGTTCTGACATTGTGAACAGCCTAGATATACATGGAGAACAGCTAAACTTCATGTACTTTGCGACTCCAAGGACTGCTGCACTCTTATTGGGCAGAAAAACACAAACATTTTCTGGCACCAATCAGAAGCCAAAAAGACTGCAACTGTCTGGAACCATGTCCCCAGGGGCTCTCCTCCCCATTCTTTACTTTTCTTTGCGCCATTTATTCCAACCATCTAGACTTTCCCTCGCTCCCACTATCTGCCCCTGGGTCTAAGATGAGCCTCCCCCCATTTCAGGGGAAGAAAGTTATTACCCCTTCTTGATCTCTTAGTATTCCCCTATTCTTTACAACCAAAATCAACAATTATTCATTGTTTTCCAGGAAATGTATTATTATACACAATAACTGCTGAGAAGAAATCTTCCTTGAACTTTTGAACTCAATCTAGGTGCCCAGAAAGCTGGAAATTGCATTTTAGGGCTGTAAAACTTTGAAAATTTTAAGGGGGTAGCAAACCCCCAGACTCCCCTAGAAGAAGGGGCCTACAGGCCCCTGGTTGTTACCATCCATCGGTTACTCTATTCAAACCTGCTGTCTACTTTATTTTTTTATTGAAACCCCAGGGTACTGTTTAACTGTACAACTGACCTTCTTTGCCATTACACAAGCCTTCTCAGAATCTTGTTTGATTTCATAATAAAAGACTGAGTAATTAAGTGCCAGTCCTAGTCGAATAGGATGTGTGGGGGGTAGTTTTTCCTCACTTTTCTGATTTGCTTCTTTGTAGGCTTCATCGGATTCATTTATCACCTCTGAAAACAAAACAGTCGTTACATGAACATGTGCAGTCTCTTATTACAATTTCCAGTGAAAAGTGTAAACTTCTAGACCCAGTTGTAAGAAGGTGGATAATGCTATCCAGCAAATAAATCTCTATCCAACATTAGCGGTGTAATGACTGATTGAATTCTCAATTAATCATGAATAGGACCATTAGGTTCATTTCATCGATACTATTAATGCTGTACTGATGTCAATATCCTGCAACCAAAATGCTGACTTGTCTACGGATCTGAAAACTGATCAAGAAATATTCACAGCTTTAGGAAACAATTCTTTTTGCTTTGATAGGTGTGATTTTTTAGCATTTGACCAAAATATGTAACTTCTTAATTTTAGCTTCACTTAAGCGATTGTTGTAAATTTTTGACTCAGTCAAGGACGTTCAGGGCTCAAAATAACGGCCAGTCAACAGACAATGTCCGGCCTGATCGTGCACTTGACCGGTCAACCTCTCGTCTTGCCCGTCATTTTGACCGGTCATTTTTGGATGCGAACATTTTATAATATTTTCCATATAGTTGTCGCGTAATGCGTTCGCTCTATAAGGCTGTAATGATTTCTTTTTTCTTTGGCTTTTTTTGCTGCTTTGCACTAAACCCTTTAAAGAAAAAGAACGCAGCAATAAATTTCAGTCGTCACGTCGTAATGAAATGCAACAAAGCGAAACAACAACAAACTGGGTTGTGGAGTAACGCAACGATGCAGCAGGTCATATCGTACATTCTGCTTTGCTGTGAACAGTAATGTGACCTTCTTTGGGAGAACATACACTAACGATAATTTGTTATTTGTTAGAAAACTAAAGGACAGCTAACAGTTTTTGTCCATCAAACGCTTCACATCTACTTGTAAGAGGATTGTGAAAATCACCTTCGACGGAATTCGGTCAAATCGATCACTCGTCCTGTACTGTTTCTAAAAATAAAAAAATAAAATTCAGCGCATCGATTAATTATAATACTTTCTCTATGTCGAACATGAATCTCGTTTGCGGACTCGATTCCAGAATTGTCTGATAAAAACTAAGCTAATCGAGAACGAATGTCGCCTATCTCGGCGCTTAAATAAATAGCTTTATGCACGTTTCTGTTCACGTTAATGAGCCCTTCATGATAAAGTGTTGCACGACGACCCAAAAGAAAGCTCTGCTGTACATTTATTGACTTCTGATGATAAATACGCTGTTTGTGGAACAAATTTCTTGCCAAATCAACTTCTTTGCCGGAAATATTTAGCGACGTTTCTTCTTTATGGAGCAGACTTTCGGTCACGTGCCAGACAACAAAAAAGATCAAGTTTCACTGATATGGCAGATATAGGACGAACCTTGGAGACTTAAGGCAGCGTGCAAAGAAAGTACTGTCCGATAGCCCGGGGCTAGTGGATTTTGCTATCGGGCTAGTGAATTTTGTTTTTAACTTGCCCAACCGGCAAGTGATTTTTTATGAGGAATTTGAATAACAGAAGAACGAAACGTTTTTGGGGCTAGTTGAAATGACGTCTGGGCTAGTAAATGCTAGCTTCAGCTTGCCCGAAAGGCAAGCTGTAAAAATGATTTTCTTTGCACCCTGCTTAAGGACACCCTTGTACAATGATACTCAAGGTATACATAAATGGACGTGAAAACGGGCGAAAACCACGGAAAGCAACTCAGCAATGTGTAAATGAATTTTTCACCAACTTTTCGCCAAAAACCTGAATGCCAATGCACTACAACGATCTACTGCAAGCGTTATTCGATACTCCATTGACAAAAAAAATTATAGTAATATTCATTATCTGACTGGCCAAAATCGGGGTTTGTCCGGGCTAAAAAATATTTGGCCGGTCATCATGACCGGCGACCTGCTGTCTGTTATTTTGAGCCCTGATGTGTCTGTACAATCGATTAACCACTTTTTGTCAGTTTTGGTTAAACTTTAATAAATGCGAGTCTGAGTGCGATGTTGTACTATTTCCTTTCGCTGAACCAATTATTTTACATCATGTACTATTTTAAGGCAAAAAGCAAGGGCACAAATGTCATACACAACTTATGAAGGTGTAGTTTTACAAAGAAGTCACCATTCTATGTCACAGGAAATCTTGTTATAGTCATGCAATTTATCTCCCAAAGCATATTAAAAACTAGCCAAAATCCTAGAAACCCCAAGGCCCAAGGTCACGTGGACTCACTCAAGCGTTAATCTATCCTTTGATTTGATTGGTCAATATCAAAACAAAAGGCCATAAAACAACGACCATGAACAACTTCACTTTATCACCACTGTTTGGGTTCTGCAACTTCATCAGCAGTCAGGCACTTGGAGCTTTTTATGATGGTTATAGATGTTGATCATTCATGAACTACTAAGTTGAATCAGGGGGCTGTTCATGTACCTGTAGCCAAAATTCTGGCTTTTATGAATGTCTATTATATAACAATGTCAGGTTTATTTCAGGCACCTAATATTCAAGTGTAAAGGTTATCAAGGGAAGGATGTAAGTAAATTGCAGTATATCATGAATTATTAGTTGACTTGGTTTAACCCTCAATCTGACCAGGGCAAGATTATCTGCATGTATTACATCATGGACAAAAAATGCCTGTTGTATGAAAGGAATTAATGTCAAGGTAGCCTTTCATCTTGTTTTTATGTATGTAGTTGTTTATAAATCTGCTAAATTCTTTTCATTCAGTTGTCCTTGATATTTCACTTGAATTTGCCATTTTTTTCCTGGACCTTTCACTCTGAATGTCCACAAGAGTATGGTGTAGCTGTATAAATCTTAAAATTTAGCTTAAAAACAAGTCATTTTTGGCTTAAAATTGTTAAGAAAGGGATAACAACATGGCAGGAAGACAGACAAGATCTCATATGCTGCAAAAGAAGTCGCCACGATTGTCAATGATGTTAAAGATGATAGTGATGTCTCTTCTTTTGAGGGCAAAGGGGGACATGATGCAAGCCATAAATTTTTCAGCCTAAACTAGCCTAACCAACACTCTTGTAGAAAATTTAATTAATTTTAAAATGGTATGTGACAGGCCATATTAAGTTAAAATAAAAGTGGCCTCAAAATGGCTACTTTTATTCAGTTAGTTGTCAGATTAAGGATCAAAATCCTATAGATAGCCGCAGAAATTGTACTAACTGCTTCACACAGGACTATTTACTGATATTTTTAACTGTAAAATTTATTGCTGGCTAATTACTTGAAGTGGTCATCATGTCGAACTCGAGCACGTGAAGCACGGAAGATATTTATCACAAACTGTCAGTGAGTGAATGTGTAAAATTAACAGCGAACTAAAGCAAAGCTTTCAGAAAGACTTGAGAACCCGGACAGATTAAAAATAATTTAAAAACTTAATTTCGAAAATCACAAGGTATGCGTATATGACTATATTCATCCAGCTATTTTTTCCCAAAAGCATCTCTACAAGCTGACGTACCTTTCCTTCTACCTTCATCTGCAACCTCTGCTTCGTATCTCAGGTAATCTCCCTTCATCTTCAGGTAGAAAATGTACGCCTCTGCATCATCAGCAGCACATTTGATGAGAGAAGGGTCCTTTTCCTGATCCAGCAAATCCTTTAACGTAAGAATCCAGATTACCACAACATTTTAATTCGATCGAGGGATTAAGCTTTCCTTCATGAAAAGAACACCTCCAGAGACCACGAGCGATTACTAAGAGCTTACAGAATACTTGACTAGACTAGGAAAGACAAGCAAGAAGGGGTGCGAACTTACCAGAACTTCCTTGCAGACTTCGTTTAATTCTTTCTCCACTTTTTCCTTATAATCCTTTATGAGATGAACTTTATCATCATTCGTTGCTGAGTGTTTCTGCTCCATGGCTTCGACCACCCTCCACGCGGAACGCTTAGCTCCAACCACATTCTTGTAGGCTACAGAAAGTAGATTTCTCTCCTCGGCAGTAAGGACAGGATTTTCTTCAACTGCATTCTTCATAGCCTCTGCCATATCTTCATATCTCTCTGCTTGCTCAGCAAGCTTTGCCTTCTCTACCAACTCTTCCCTGGACGGCATTGTTTTCAAAGCTATAAACTAACGCGGATCAGCTGCCGGTCTTTCAAACCTTTACGATAAAATTTAAGTTACTATCCAATATGGCAGCAAAGGCGTGCTTCAGCAGATTCACTTGCGGGGGGTCCAGTATCGCCGTGGAAACTGGTGACGTATTTCATAGCCGCATAAATTAGGGGCCGGCCATTTGACTTTTGAGGCCGGTGGGTACGTATGGGCGGTTTGGTTTGTGTCCCAAACTTCTGGCGATATAATTTTTTCCGTGATATACAAAGCCATTTCTTTGCAGGATTTCTTTTTCGCTCGAAATCAGTCTGCAGGATATTTTTTCGGAAATCACCCATAAGTTTGTTATCATTCGCCTTATTGGTACCCCGGGTACCTCGAAGTTTCAAAATATGAGGCCAGTCCCGTTCAGTATGCCTTGATTCAAATTTGTCTAGCTACAGCGGAACCTTTCCTTTGGTACACCTCTGTACAAGGGACACTTCCAATCAGGGGACACAGCTTGGTCGCGAAAAATTCTTCTTATAATCTTTGTCCCTTTGTCTATTTTGAAGGGACTCCTCTATTCCGGGGACAGGAACACTTTTTTTCTGGGTCCCAAAACCTGGATTTAACCTCCATTCAAGAGGGTGTTGATGGGGTTAACTGATAGCGGACGGAGAATTGGCCAAAATTTTAACTGTTGGCTGAGAAACAATAAGTTTTCAACTGATAGCTGAGATTCTTTGAGCAACTGTCAGCTGAGATTAGTTTTCCTCTGAAAAATTTCCAAAAACTAAAGGACTAAATTAACTGCAAAAACCGTGGACGAAGATCCTGCTAGTTGTAAACGTTGGATCTCTAGAAAAGAGATCAAATCAGCCAAAATATAAACGAGAAGTCCGAAGACTACAGCAAAGCTGATTTAAAACAACGTGTATTGTTTTTTTTATAACAATATTTCGGCTGGCCATACCAGCCTTCTTCAGGTTTACAGATGTTACTGAACTTATGTAGCAATCACAATATTATATAGATGGAGAATGTCGCAATAAAAGGGAGAGGCGGAAATGACGTACAACATAAAAACTGGACAGGAAAAATACTAAGGATATGGATTACAATAATTCGTCACGGCGGTTTAGGCCATGAGGTTCAAGAGTCATGGCCTTATCTATCAAATGCGACTCCCTGGCCTTACGAACTGAGTCACGTGAAGAATGAATTTTCTCTAGTGGGATTAACTGCATGTCAGTATGAGAATGGTTAGAGTGAGAGAGAAAGTGTTCAGAAACAGTAGTGGGTTTAGATTTAATGTTAGTTTTGTGGACTGCACGATGATATATTTTCATGATCTGGACAGAAGGTTCAGATCGTTTGAAAATATTCGTCGATTATCTCAATAACATTCATCCCACTATTAAGTTCACTAGCTCTCACTCACGTACTAAAAAGTAACGTTCCTTTTCTCGACGTCATGGTGTCTCTACATAACGGTATAATTGAAACTGATCTATTTACTAAACCCACGGATAAACATCAGCACCTTCTCAGCTCATCATGCCTTCCTCACCACACTAAGAAAGCCATTCCGTTCAGCTTAGCCCTCCGCCTCCGCCGCATCTGCTCTACAGACGCTAAGTTTAAGCATCGCATTAATGAACTTAAAACATATCTCCTTGCTCGTGGTTAGAATAATAATTTCCTAGAAAAACAGTTCCTACGCGCTGCTAATATTTCTCGTACTAACGCGTTACAGACTAAACCCAAAGCTTCTAACGATGTTGTACCATTTGTTGTCACATATAACCCAGCACTTCCACACATTTCTAATATCCTGCGCAAACATTTTAACATCTTACACTCCTCTAACCGTTGCAAAGACGTCTTTAAGCAACCGCCTTTTGTTGCTTACAGACGTAGCTCTAATCCTCGTCACCTTTTAGTTAAAGCACAACTACCCGGTATCTCCACCAATCATTTTCCGCCGGGCTCCTTCCGCTGTGGACAGAATTGTGCCACTTGTCCATACATTACTAACTGCCTAACAAGTTATACCTTTTACGCTACAGGTGAAACATGCAACACGCTCCATCACTTCACACACATTACTTGTAACACTAAAAATGTTATCTACATGGTTCAATGTAACCGTTGTAATTTACAATATATAGGTGAAACTAAGCGACGTCTCAAGGACAGATTTAACGAACACAGACGTGCAGTCGACAAAAGTAACAATAAATCTAAACCCACTACTGTTTCTGAACAATTTCTCTCTCACTCTAACCATTCTCCACTCTCATACTGATGACATGCAGTTAATTCCACTACAGAAAATTCATTCTTCACGTGACTCAGTTCGTAAGGCCAGGGAGTCGCATTTGATAGATAAGGCCATGACTCTTGAACCTCATGGCCTAAACCGCCGTGACGAATTATTGTAATCCATATCCTTAGTATTTTTCCTTTCCAGTTTTTATGTTGTACGTCATTTCCGCCTCTCCCTTTTATTGCGACATTCTCCATCTATATAATATTGCGATCGCTACATAAGTTCAGTAACATCTGTAAACCTGAAGAAGGCTGGTATGGCCAGCCGAAATATGTTATAAAAAACAATACACGTTGTTTTAAATCAGCTTTGCTGTAGTCTTCGGACTTCTCGTTCTTGTTCCAAAAAATAAGCCAATTTTTGCATGGATATAGTCATAAAACCCTGATAGGACCACTAGATCTACACAAAGCTCGACCAGGCCAGGGGCACCCAACGAATAGAGATCGAATTGAGTTCTAGAATTTTCGGAATATTTGTTGTAAAATTTCTTGCTTGCCTGCCTCTCCTAGGATTTTCGAACATCTAAAAAATAGTATAATTGCCCATTTTTAACGGATTTTTACCCGTTTTTTTCAGGAGCCTTTTTTCTGGCTCAAATTTTTCAAAAGGTAATTTCTGATCCCTATAATTTTCGGATCACTAGACTTTCAGCTAGGAAATCCGGACAGATGAAAAATTTTTAGGGGATAAAAATATGCCTATATCTATACCGTTTAAATACTAAAATACGTTTAACAATGCTATGTTTAAGTGGTTTTGAACTATATTCTCGTTGGGTGCTCCTGCCAAACCTTAAGTTCGTTGACAGTCAATCTTCAACACTGCTTACAAACCCAAAACATTTAGTGCGTTGCAGTATGCCTTGGCTTTTGGCACAATTGTCAAGGAGACTACTAAAGGGGATAACGAGCCCGGGGGGGGGTACTCCCTAATATGGGCTATATAGGTATGTGCGGCCCCAAAGGGTAGGGTTTTTCAGCCGTTTTGGTCATAAATTGGGTATCGATTTTGGCTATGTTGCCGCCATTTTGGTCATAAATAGGGTAACGATTTTTGCACTGTAGTCTTCAATGCACTTTTTTAGAAGAAGCTACTTCCTTATCATGTCCCCCTCCTTCCATCCGCGCTTTGCCTTCCTCTCCACCGGCTGCTTTGTAGGCTAGAAAATACAAGCAACAAAAGCCCTTCACAAAATAGGGTATCAAATTTTTGGTTAGGTCATAAATAGGGTAGGGAAAATCGCAGATTTTGGTCATAAATAGGGTAAGGGTTTTGGGAAGCGGGCCGCACACCCCTACCCAATTTTTCTGCGAGTACCCCCCCCGGGATAACGAGTCGGTCAGCAAACATTGCACACAGGACAAATCGTACTATCCTGTCCCACAATCTACCATGCCACTTTCATTTCACCCTAATTTCACCTTTACCTCCTCAGAGACTTTTTCAAAAGAGAACAAACAACAAACTATGGGTTGAGAACTTTCGCCATGTGCGGCAAAGAACCGTTCGCGGTGAGACCACAAAGCGACAAAGCCGGAGCCCTGCCAGCCCCCAGCCGTATTGTGCTTCGAAAGGTAATTTCTCAGAAGATGTCAGTGTACCAAAGAGACCATAGCGATCGAAGAAGAGAGAGATTTGCCTGGCGTCTTACGCAAAGTGCTGTTGATGAGGAAAATGTTACAGCAGTTGCACGTTCTGCGTGATGGTGCGTGTAACTGGTGAAATAGTAGCCTGCGAGTAAGCCCTCCTATTTGGGCAAGCGCGACTGAGACTCGTTTCACTCGCCCAAATAGGAGAGCTTGCTCGCTGGCTAGGCTTTTACGGGAAACTTCACCATGGCCATGTCAATACTTTTCTACTTTTGCGTTTACTTTTTACGCTGAACGCCGTTACAAGTTAAAAAGCAAACCTTTTTCAATTTCGCCTGTCTTCATTAATGTTTTTTGGTACACTGAATATGAAGGGAAGCTTTCTCCTAGCTCCCTCCTCCAAACCCTCCGACAGGGGCTCCTGCTGAATCTCGTTCCCAGGGCTCTCTCTCTTGCCATGAGGGGAAAGAGAGGGAGGAGGGAGGGTGGGGGAGAAAATACGACTGACTAAACGCCTACTTGGAAGACTACATCTGCTTTAATGTTACATAGGATATTTTCTCCGTTTATAACACGAGTCGCTAATAATATCTAGGCTGACTTTTAGTTCACGCATCCCATGAATTTTAGTATCATGAAGATAGGTCGTGTGACTCCGAGCCGAAAAAAAAACACCCAAAAAAGACAAAAAACAAAACAACAAAACAGAAAACAAATAAACAAACAAATAAGAAGTGGGAGACTCTGAGTAAAGATCAGCGCAAACAAGCTTTTGTTTTACATGAAGTGGGTACCTTGGCGTAACGTAATGCGGGCTCTCGTTGCAGTTTAACTCTTGCAGATGATTCATGGAAATGCGGTGAGTTAAAGAAATAGCTTTTAATTATGTCCTTTTTAACGGGGCTACCGTTGCTTCTTGTCAGAATGTCAGAAAATGCTAGGTTTTATAGCGGCTCATCGAATATCAGTAGGGCCGTGCCATTAGTAAAACATCCAACCGATCCTATGCAGTAGAACCTCCATGTGCGACAACCCTTAGTTAGCGACTCGGGAAGGGGAGCGGGGGTTACTGCCATATATGGGCTATATAGGTATGTGCCGCTGTGAAGGGTATGCCGGTTTTCAAGCAGTTTACTCTAGGATAGGGTATATAAACCAGAGCGTTTGGGTCTAGAATAGGGTATCATTTTTCAGGAAACTGATCAGTTGGTTGAAGATTTTATGTAGACTAGGGAGCTACTCTAGGATAGGGGGGATTTGGGGAGTTTACTCTAGTATAGGGTAGCAAAATTCAGCTGAACTAGCTCTGGTACAGGTTAAGGGTTCCAGGGTCCCAGCGGCACATCTTCACACAGAAATTCCTAAAGTAACCCCCCGCCCCCCCGGGTTAGCGACCACCTCCCATATAAGCGACCCTCTAGCATAAACACCAAAATTTCCCAGTCAAATTCCCGTGGTTGGAAACTCTCGTAAACTGCCACCTCTGGTAAGTGACCACCATCGTTTTTCTGGGTGACAGTTTTACAATTTTTCATTGTTTTCTACCACCTCGACACTGCTGGTTTGCAGGTGACATCACCGGCCCATGTTGGTGGTTAAGGGCAAAAGCATTTGTCTCCTCTGGGAACTAAGCTCTATTTTTGTGTAAATTCTTCGAGAAAAAATTCTATTGTATTGACCTTCAACATGGCCACCTTGTCACCTGGTTGCAAACCAAGAATTGGCCTGAACAATATGTTCTTAGTATGTACTACACTCAGAGGGGTTAACAAAGTTTTATACGGGGAGGCTCTTCCAGTGTGCAAAGAAAGTAGTGTCCGATAGCCCGGGGCTAGTGGATTTTGCCATCGGGTTAGTGAATTCTGTTTTTAACTTGCCCGACGGGCAAGTGATGTTTTTTGGAGGAATTCGAATAACAGAAGAACTGTGAAATCAATTCTGCTAGTCAAGAAGTTTTTGGGGCTAGTTGAAATGACGTCTGGGCTAGTGAATGCTAGCTTCAGCTTGCCTGAATGGCAAGCTGTAAAAATGATTTTCTTTGCATCCTGCTCTGCCCCAAGGTCCAACCCCTTACCCTTTAATTTACCATTTTTGACAGAAAAGGAGACCCCTTTTGTACACCTTCCATTGACAAATGGTGCCCCTTTCACGTACCTAGATATGTTTAGAGCTTTACATACCTTTCAACCGCTGTAAATGCACTGTCTTTTTAATATGAATTAATCACAAAACCAGAAAGACAGCCATGAAATGCATCTGTTAGCCCTTTTGGGCCTTTTTACATACAAATGATGGTAGAATTCCCTGCCCTTTCATATACCTGAGGCCTGAAAAAGACATCCCTTTTGGGCAGAGCTTCCCCATACAGGCCATCATAGGGAGTATTCCCCCCCTTGGTGTATTTCAGGAAGATACTCCTTTTTTCCTTCCCACTCAAGAAGACAAAAGTAGACGTGGATCTAGGATAAATTTTGACCGATTTCCTAAACAAGCGTCAAAGGTGCAAGCTTCTAGTGGGGTTCAGGGGTGGGCACCCTTAGGAAATTTTTTTGATTTTTACTCCTTTAAGTCCCCTATCCAGGGTTTCCGAGTCATTTAGACAGGATTTCAACCTTGGAAAGTGTTTTTTATTATTAAAATGTATTTATAATGAAAAATGTGACCAATTTCTCTAAAATGCACCTGAAAAGGAGGCTCTGTTTGCAGGATGATGAACATACTGAGTCTCTTAAGATCGAATCACGAGAATACTTCTAATTGGTAGCCACTAAAGTAAGCTAGAATTATAAAAAAAAATTGCCCTAGGCAAGCAAAAATTGAGTCAGAGCTGTTTACCCAAAGGACATTTGGATTCAAATTTTGTCAAGCCTGAATGTGGCATTTTTACTTATAAACATCAGAAGAGTTCAGTTGACACTGTTATCTATTACTTCCTCTTTACAGGATTCACGTGACCTCCTTCTTGTAATTTCAATGTCTTCTCAACTTGTTCAATATGTTATCGTGAGAGGGGACCTTTTAAGGCTGTTGTCATGGCCGACAGGTGCAGTGATAGCCCAAGCATGTCATGCAAGCACAGCTGTTCTTTGGACATATCGTAATGACCCTCATACAATTGAGTATACCAGTGAACTAGATCACATGCACAAAGTTGTGCTAGAGGTGAGGCATGCCACAAATGTTGCATTTTGTTCTCAAATGATGGTTATACTGTTTAACCTCCATAACAGTCGGTTCAGGTCAAGCGTACGTTAACGAAATTGTTATTCGGAGGTTGAATCCGTTGGTATTTCAGTTTCATCTCTGCACTCCTGCATACATAATGAGGAGTGAATTCACACACGAGGTAGCCATGAAAACAATATTCTTAGTAGTGAATAGTCTTTTGATTTCCTTAAAATTTAGATTATCTATTTTATCATTACAATTAACTACATTCCAAATAGCTGAGCCCCGAAAGACTAATGAGTCTCTCATGAATCTGCCATTGCATCTCGGAATGAAAGCAACATCCTGAATGCGAAATGAGTAAGACCAACATTAATGGTCCACAATAATATTGGTCGTCACCTACCATCTTGGACTATATTTTCCTTCTGCAATCATCATATTCCTAAAATGAAGCTTAACAAAGTGTATCAAGCCCTTGATGGCCACTTGATAAGAGGTGACAACAA
>CALNXK010000521.1:32500-115000 GCA_942486035.1 Porites lobata | reverse complement strand
TAAGAACGTCTGCGTGGGAGGCGGATTCGCACTGGCAAAGTGCCACACTTTACGTCTGAGGTTAGAAATGAGTCAATCGAACTCCGAATCTGACTTACATACACCATGTGTTACACCGCTACAGAAGCGTAAGGTTTCATAAACACCTTGGGGTATATACATATTGTTAACTGAACTGGAACAAGCAGTGTAAAGAAGTACAAAAGAAGGCAAATCGCTAATATTGATGTAATTCATAGCTATTTACGTAATAATATGCTACATGAAATATAGTGAAGCGTGAAACGGAGAACATTAAGAACTAAAGTTTTGGTCGTAGTAGCATTTTAAGTTACCCCCTCTTTTAAGCTCACCCCCTCCCCTTATTCTTTTTTTTTTCCCGGGATATTTGAGAGGACGCACATGGGAGCTTGCATCTTCGAGCAAACAGGGATGCGTGGGTTGGGAGGGCGAGGTTTACATAAAGACACCATTGGTCTATTTTTGGCAGTAGTTCCGTCTGTTAACTGAAGAGTGACAACCTGTAGATGTACGTATTGGGAGGCCGAGAGACGAGGGCCTTTTTACTGTACCCTTATGTTGAGCTTCAAGACACCATTCTCGGATCCACACCGGTTTCCACCATTTTACGGAAATCGATCGCATTTTTCATAACAAATATATTTTTGATAATGAAAACACTTTCAAGGTTGGAATCTGGCCAGTATCCTGTCTGAATGACTATGAAATCCAGGAAAGGGGACTTTAAGGAATGAAAATCCATAAAATTTCCTGGGGGAGCCCGTCTCCGGACCTCTCTGGAAGCTGTTATTTATCCTAGATCCGCGCCTGATTCTCCGTCTAAACCCCTAACCAACAGAAAAAAAATACACAATTATTCCTAGCGCCTGCGTTGGAGTTCTACGGAAGCGCTTTTAATACTATGAAGGGACCGTGTGGAACCCCGTTAATGCGACCACCGCTGGGCCATAAAATCCTGGTCGTAATAACGAGGTGGTCGCATTAACGGGGTCTTCAAAATAATAAAATGACTCAATGGTTTTTACGTTTGGTTTGAAAGAATATGGCCGTAATAACGAGGTGGTCGCATAAACGAGGTGGTCGTAAGGCGGGGTTCCACTGTATTTTTGACAGAAATCGGAATTTGTTCTTTTGAAAATCGGAGTTTGTTTACGTAAATTGGAATTTGTTTTCAAGAATCGGTTCAAAAACAAACTCCGATTTTCGAAAACAACTCCGATTGTCAAACTCCTTTTCGAAAACGAACTCCGATTTTGGAAGACAAACAAAATACACAATTACTCCAATTTTCGAAAAACAAACTTCAGGGGGGTACACCCTTACGTAAGTTTTGGTCATAAAATGGGTATAAACTGCCCATTTTGGTCTGGAATCGGGTATGGTTTTCGAGGGAACTACGGGAGTGTATGAACGTATTTATCGTTTCAATTCCAAATGAGTAAGAGGAATATTCGAATTCGAAAGGGAATTTAAGAAATCTTTTTTGTTGCTGTTCTAATCTGAGTAATGATGACATATCTACTTACATGCCAGGTCTGAAAACGGGTATGGATTTTGCGGGCCAGGTCTGAAAACGGGTGTGAAAAATGATATCATTTGGTCTGAAATAGGGTCAGGATTTGGAGAACCGGGCGGCACACCCTCACTGAGAATTCGCAGGAGTTCCCCCCCCCCCCGGGACAAACTCCGATTTTCAAACGGACAAACTCCGATTCATTCAAACACAGATGACATTTTAGAGCTCCCGTGGAGTTCCGATAACGTCATGGATAATAGAATGATAAGCTCTAGGGGTAAGCTAAAATTTTCAGTCGTATCAAGGAGTTGTAGCCTGAGAAAACAGCCGACTTGTACAGGTCAAGTTGTTCACTGACACAAGGAGAATTTGTCGGGGTGGGGAGGGGAGGGATTTACTATGTTATCTTCGCTGACAGCAAAGAATGCTGGGGCGGTGTCATGGCGGAAGAAGAGAAGCCCGCCGTGGTGAAAAGAAAGAAAGAAGACGGAGTCAAGAAAGAGATGAATCTCTGACGACGTTTTGGTGAGTCTTCCGGTGAAGGATTTAAACAATGTTCTGCGTGGTTACTCGGATGACGAGGTTTTCAGAATCAAGCAGAGAAGGAGAACTTTGAAAAACAGGGGCTACGCTCAAAACAGCCGCACCAAACGTGTCCGCCAAAAAGAGGACCTGGAAGTTGAAAGGCAGCAATTGCGTGAGGATCTAGAACAGCTTGCTAGAGAGAACGATAGTTTAAAAAGAGAGAGGGACGAAGCCAGAAAAAAATACGATTCCCTTCAAAAATTACTGACTAACAGAACAAAAACGACGGATTTGCATTTAATTGGCGTCGGCCACGGAAACACATCAACTGCCGACCACGAGATTCAAGTTGACGTTGTGGGAATCGAAGAAGACAGAGGTAACGATAGTAAAGACTCACAAGAATCTGATCTCTCAGACGACTATCGATCGAGGAAATCTTCGGGTCGTTCTGAGGACGAAACCGACGAATCGCGATGAATGAACGAAAAATACTACTCAATCGCGGGTTCATCTTAGAACGCCGCGGACTTTGTTTACAAACGTCCCGATATACTATTGGAACAATGCAAACCGTTCGTCTGAGCTGTAAACTTGTTCATAGCATTACCAAAAGTTCCCCGATTTTTAGGAATGGACTCTATCTAGATAGAAAAGCAATATTTTGGTAGTTCTGTGTTTCTAAACCGTATGTATATGTCCGTTCCAGATCTGTCGTAAACTTAAGCGTAAATATCAACGTTTGTGTATTGAATTATTTTAGTGAACAAATGAGTAAAATCCTACAAAATATTTTTACTACTTAATTTCCAGTTAAAAAAGCCACAAACTTTCGATTTCACTCTCGATCGTTTGTTTCACCGACACTAGGAAAATTCTATTGTAAATATTTTTAACTTTTAAAAGGCACGAGGTCGATGCTTTCACAGTACAGTTCTTTGCTGCATTCAAGCTTATAACTTCATTGAATCAATGACAGTAAGGTGATCGTGTATCGGTTGCGAGGCAAATTTCAGTCTTGAAAATCTCTTGTTTAAATAAATTCTTTTCATTTTGTTCCTTTCTTGGAATTCTTTGGAAAGGAAACCTCTAGTTGACGCATTTAATCTAATATCGGTCATGCTGACATGGCGATTTTTAATGTATGGGTGTGAGCTCATGTGACATGTAATAAAAACCTTTAACCACAACGAATATCGAGAAATATTTGTGCGGGTTTTTTAAAAACAAAGCGAAATCGGTTGAAAACTATGGGTTGGTTTTTGTTTTCAGTGGTATTGCCAAAAACTGTCAATATATCAGTTAACCACACTTTCTTAGAAAGATGCAATTCCAAATTAATTATTATAATTTATGTAAATCATTTCATTGGGCCTGAAAAGTGAAAGTTGTTGTTTCAGTGATGTAGTTTGATTAAATAGGAAAAAATATATAAAAATCATTGAATGATCTAAAACAAAAGAATTCCTATTCTTTTTCCAATTACTTTATTGGACCTATAATGATGCCATTGATCACCAAAAGCTTGGATTTTTATTTTTTAAAATGGACACCAGTTTAAGGCCTCATTTGAACATTTAATTTTTTAATTTCAGCATGCTCCTGAAGGACAACTTGAACAGAACTGCATGACTAGGTATGGTTCAACCCACTAGCAAAAATTGTGGACATAAACATTTCAGACACTCGTTGTGACACTCATATTTAATTTTTGGCCGGTTTTTCTATCATTTTATTTAGACAATTTTCAAACAAACTGCCGCAACATACCTAGGGTAAATTTACACCAACAAACCATAGAAAATCGTAGTTGTATTGTTATTGTATCTTGGCCTTGAAAATGTGATGCCATTGCCCAAGAAAGTATAGTTTTATAAAATACTGAAAAATTTCAGATGTTGCCATTTTTAACAATATATTTCTCAGAAACGTCTCGCCAGTGATGTTTATGGATTTTGAAGCGCTCACTACTTAAACTAGGCATTCTTTTGGTATTGTAGTCCTTCGACAGGATACCTAACAGCACAGGACTTAAGCCACTGTTCAACACCCAAACTAGCCCTGTATCACTGCCGTTTTCAATAACACAAGGCTCCTAAATATAATAGAGTCAAAATTTAAACCGGCAGTTATATACTTCACTTAATCATAAATAAATATGACAAAACAAACAAACAAAAACCAAATGGATCAAAATCTGCCAGCAAATTTAGTAAAACCTACATACAGACATGCATGACCTTACCATGCAAATGAAGAAAACCTACATCACCCAAAAAGTCTTTTTGGGTGATTGATGGAAATGGAAAACATAAAAAATTTACCGCTGGTTAAAATTTTGACTTTTTACAAGTGAATGTGAAAATGGTCCTCTGGCCCTTTACTCCACACAGATATCATACCATATTGATAGTACTCTCCCCCATCCCCACCCCCTCCCTAAACCCATCTCCTGCCTCAGCTGGGGCATTAAAGCACCATTTACTGAGGAGTGTTCAGCACAGACTGAAAAGTATATTCTCCTCAAATCTTTCCTTGATTTTTCAAATTAACACTCCATTTTTGAGTCACTTTGTTACGGTATCTTGTCATCCAAACAAAAAAAACAAGGTGTTTTCAAGCACTTTCAGTAGAAAAAATATTCTTTTTAAGGGCTCTTCAAGCACCCTTGAAATCTAAAATTATTATAAGTGCCTGGTTCCTTGAAAGATGGTTATTAGCAAGGTTAAGCCAACTATTAAGTGTGACCTCCTTGTCTACAAAATTGTAACAAGAGCTTATAAAATATTTTTGAGTCTTTATTCCAACATTAAGTTATGATAGCACAAACTGATACTTCAAATAAACTATGGAAAGGTATACACAATCGTGGATTAAGATTCTAATCCTTGGTCATAGCACTAATCAGCCTTTCAGGAACCACACGTCTTGACCTTTTTAAGGCACCAACCCTGGGACCCCATGTAAAAGGGATGCTTGTCCAGACCCATCTAGCATGGTTCAAGCTTTATTTCATCTCTGAAACAGGCAGACAGGCAGTCATTTTAACTGCAAAAAATATCAATGATATGCCTCTTTTTCTGCTTTCTTAATTTATTTCGGTCATTCACGGCCCCAAGCCATCCCTCTATGGGTAAAATGACTAGCATTCCCTCTTCAACATCGTAAGTGATATAAAAAGCTGCAATTTACACCAATAAACTAGGCAAAAATCCCTGCCCCCAAGAAGTGGGTCAATCCTCCCTTACTTAGAAAACCAGGGCATTTCAGTCCAACATCCAACTGCCAAATGTATCTGAACTTCAATGGCAGAGAACGGATCTTGTTTAAAGTACTTTGGGAGCAAGTGAACTGTCCGGAACTGTCCATAATTTATGGACAGTTTTTATCATGGAGAGGTTAAAGGTTTGTTTACATAATTGGAAAGTACACTTAGGGCTGTTTACATAGAGTGGGGGACCCCGGTCTAGTGGGGTTGGTTTCTTTTGTATTCACGCTCTGGGGGACACAAAACAAAAGAAACCTACCCCACTAGACCGGGGTCCCCCACTCCATGTAAACAGGGTCTTAGTTTATCCAGCTAGTCTCCAGGCAACAGTCAAAATTTTGTAATAATTATTAGATTCAAACAAATAATCCCAAATAGACAGTGACAAAATTTAAAAACACCCAACTGGCAAGAGAAAACCAGTTGGCTATTTATGAGTATGGCCGAGGTTTTAAACTCCAGACAACAAAAATTAATCCAGGAAAACTTGAGAACAAATCGAGAAAGTGCCCAGAGCAGGACCTGAACCCAGAGCCGCCAGATTACGAGTAAGACATACTGAACACCTGCCTCCTCTGTAATTCAGGGTCAAAATATTGCTTCAATATTATTGATGCCAACATCAACTAATATAATAGTATTGTAAGAATGTTAGTGTTGATCCATTAAAGAGCAAGGCATGGGGGAAAACTGAGAGAAAACAAGATGACCTAGAAGTTCTAATCTAAATGGGTTTCTAATAAAAATACAAGAGGGTTAGCTTGAAAAGAAAATATTCTTTACAAAACACACAATAGTCATGGTAAAGCACAAAAAAATTATTTTTGCCTCAAAATACTTTGTAGGTACTTATTTTTCTTGGTAGGGGGCTGGAAAGAGGCTGAGAGGATGGAAAAAACTTGGAGGTAGAAGGAGAAAAATATCTGAAAACTTTGCGTGATAACTACCAAGATTTCTCGCAGAATTTCTTAAATTTTACGAAGCCATTATATAAATTAGGTGCCAGTTTAGGATGGTTTTTTGAGTGCAAATTTTGTCTCCAATCCATTCATTTTTTGACCAAAATTTCTGAAAATGTTGGAATTAACAACATCACTGATAGTTCATCAAGGAATCACTTTAAATTTTGTTTTAATAATAAAAGATATTTTGTTTTGCTACCCTATCCAAGCACGGTTTGAGTTAAAGCTGTGTATTATGCTCAGTAGTCAAACTAAGGATTCTCCCCCACAAGGCTCATAACTACAAAAACTTGTACAGCATAATAAACAGTAACAAAGCAAAGTATTATTCAGTAGCTCTCATTTGAATTTTAATTATGGATGTATTATTCTCGACTGGGGCATGAGGGTTCAGATGGCTCAAAGTTTACCTTAGCCCTAAAAAATCTTCACTTTCTCATCTTCACACTTATGATGCTTATGGTACTCTCAAAAAACGTTTTGCTTTAACAGAGTCTTCTGGCTCCACCCTTCATATCAGCAGAGAAATAAAAACTTTAACCAAGGTTTGAACTTTGGTGGTGTGCCAGTCAATCTATGGATTTTTTTTCTACAGGAGCTGGAGCTCAAACTGAAAAGAGCAAGGAATTGACGGGTTGATTAATGTTTAGGGTGAACCCTTGGTACTTCTCATGCAATGGCGTGTAGTTGCCACCCTTGGTTTGGAAAGCAAAAGAGGACTGGGAGGGAAAGAAAACTAAGGCCAGTGGAGTGGTACATTGTTAACCTAAGCTAGATGCCCTAAGAAAGCAAGTCTACTGTAAGCTACAAAGAAATCTCTTCAACCCTTTAAGCCCTAAGAGTGATCAGCATCAAATTTCTCCTTGTAAACACAATGCTTTGTAAAACAGAGTGATCATGAGAATTATGCACATGATGACACAAGATGAATTTCCTAGATATTTTATCAACTTCTCCCCACTACTTATGAAGAAAATGAATAGGGGCAACATATGAGAATTCAAATGTTGATCTTAGGGTTTAAAGGGTTTTTAAAAAGCTCTGTATGCTGGATCCCCTCCCCTTAAATGGACACCTAGAGTTGGTCCCTGCTGTTGTTTGTTCATGAATATTATAAGGCGAACAAATCTACTAGATGGATGCTTATAGTGCTAGTGTCTTAAAGAGAGTAATATTGTATTCCTTAGCCATTAATAACAGCCCTGATAGTTCACATGCAAATTATGTCAAATGAGAGGATGCTTGCAGTATTAACGGCTGAGAAGTAGAAACCACTACAATAAGCAATTCAAAACACAACAAAAAATAATTTTTGAAGGGTAATAGTAATAATATTACAGTAACTGTTAGTCAAGAGACACTCTACATGCAACACCCTTAAGCTTTTTTATTATAAATTATTATGCGTCAACTAAAATGCAATGTTATACAAGTTCCACTTAAGCTCTCTGGGTGAAAAAGCTAATGACTCAAGGGAACACAGCATAAATACCGCAAACTATGAATTGACAAAACTAGTACTCACAATGATGTACTCTTAAATGAGGAGTCAAAAACCATAATTTATATAAAATAAGGCTAAAGTGTTGGTTTGGACATCTTTTACATTTACATTTGAATACAAAGCTTCATCATGTTCCACTGGTTATTTCTCTTCGCACCACTCATTTTCCTTTCGAACCTATCAAGGAAAATACAGAAAAGATAAATGGCATCAGGAAAAGATTTCTCCACATAACACCAACTTTCTCTCCATGACTGAAACCTTAGCCCATAAGATACACCCCTACCTAAAGTAGATGTCACCTGTACCCAAGTTAAACTAGAATGTCCTTTGTCCTAACTTGGATTATATGAATTACTGGTATTAGGGCTGGGGTTACAGGGCAGTCACTAAGATTTCAAGTTCCTAGTATGTCACTGCAATTAGCAGGAGGGGAATCAAACAGCTAGGAAGCTGTTTGGGTTCTATTTTCTTTTTTTTTTCCATGAAAGTAACCAGGGATCATTCACATAATAGCTGGGGAAAACCCCTGGCCCCTGGGGTCCTTAGTGATAGTGCTGCTAGGGAAAAAAAAATTTCAGAATCAAACTACAGTGAAACCTCCTGTAAGTGAACACCCAAAAAAGATTTTATTGTTCAGTTACTCTGAGGAGGTGATCCCTTTCAAGACTAGAACAAGCAAAGGTCTTCACTGGGTAAAGGTCCAAAAGCATCAGCCAGTCAATTTTTTTAGGGTTCCCAAAATTAAAATCCCTGATGGAACACTTGGCTGCACCATTTGTGCCTTTCAATCTGTTCTACTGCCCTATATGTAACTTGTCTCTCTTCAGCTTTTCTGGGGACCCCTGCTACTTGAACCATGAATAACAATTAACCCACCTGTTCTTCTTCTTCTGGAGTAAAGTCATTCTTGATATTAAATGTCTTCCTTATTTCTTCAGGAGTTTTACCTGTTTATTGGTCAATACACAGTGGTGGATTCAATTCAAATTGAATTTAGTTATTTGCATACATTCAGGAATGCCAGTCACTTGAGAAGAACAAATCCCCAACTTTATTTTTCAGTTTTTTAAGATTCTTTAAGGGATTGGAGCATGAAAATCAACCAACTGCAGAATCTCTTTCCTCTTTTTTTCTTTCTTTCTTTCTTTTTTTTTTTTTTTTTTGGGGTAAAATGTTTCCTGCAACTTTTTCCTGATCTACATTGTTCAGACATAGCACTCAATAGGCTAACTTTAGATAACAAAACAACCCACACCCCTCCCTCCTCCCCTCCATTCAAAGTTGGGTGTTTGTTGTTTTTTACAGGTAGCACGAACAACAACACATCATTGAGTGGAGGGGATGGGGGAGGGAAAGCTTAAAACGCAATCCAGTAGGAAATTGAGCAATTTTAATTTTCAGTGGACAAAATCCTTGTACCAGAATAATTTAAACAATATCGCATTCTTTTTTACATTTTTCAAGGGCTATAGATATAATTAGTTGTCTGTAATAACACCAAAGACTATTTCTCATGGGAGCTCGAGAAAATATAATGTCAAATTTCACAAAAATTGTGAACACACAGGTAAAATTCTGAAAATTTCATGTGTAAGATGTCATTTTGTAAAATTTGACGATAGTAGGCAAAAAATTTTTGGTTGTCCCTTACTTTTATACTTGACCAAAACAACCCTTATAGCAGTACTCAAATAAATAGACCGGCCACTGAGAGTGTAAATATACAACTAAGGCGGATGTTGGCAAAAAATTTAAGACTAATTTTGAAACCTAAATATGACTTGTGTTTATAGATATGACGTACAGAAGATGAATGTAAACTTATTCTCAATATGATTTACACTAAATCAAATCAATCAATTAATTTTTTGTCCTATTGCATCTTGTTCTTTCAACAAGAATTTCCTCAGGATTCAAGACATACATTTTAAATATCTTAGGTTATGTCTTTGAGGTGTATTTTGGTAATAAAATACAGCAAACACCTGCATATAAGAACCTGTGAATTAATTAAGAACCTCCTGGAACAAATTTGCCACCATAATGCACAAAAATAAAAGAACCTGTTTAGCCTGTTCCAGGCGTTTAGATCGTGGGGAGCAAGTTAAATCGTAGGCGGCCAGCACAAAAAGAAACATGAGGGGAAATAAACGAGGGGATACTGTGTCCCGCCCTATTTTTTCTCTCGTCAATTTTTTGCTGGCACCCTAATTTTTTGCCCGCTCCCCACCATCTGAACGCCTGGAACATGCTAGAACCTGTTTAGCCAAGCAAGATCAAGCAGGTTCTTATAATTATGTGGGTCATTATGATAAACAATTTAACCAAGGAATGTAATTTTGAGATTGTAAATTTAAGTGTAACAAGAACATACTGTACCAAACTGTATGTAAACTCGGCAATAAGTTTTGTTAGGGTATTATAATAATACAATTATGAATAAATACTGTATTTTTAATGACCAAACCCAAGTTTATTTATTTTTCTGCTAATCAACAATCTCTTATCTCCTTCATAAAAATTAAGAACCCAGTTAAGAACCTACTTAGCCTAAATTGCTAATAAGTACTCCAAAATACAAGAACCTATTTTGCCATACTTCAAAAAAGTAAGTTCTTATATGTGGGTTTTACTGCAGTACACTTTTAATTTTGACTTAGGGTGGAGACGGCTGACATTTCACACTAATGGGGGCACAGACTGAACTCAAAAAGCAATAAAATAGAAGAATACCTTTGATCATGTTGGCAACTGTTTTACATGTCACATCTAGAAGTCCTTTGATATCAAGGTAGTTTGCAGCCTGTAATGAAAGAACAGGTCAAACGACTGAAAAAATATTATGTTAATGCATATGTTGTGGTCAATTTTTCATCTCAGTTAAGTTTTGTTTTTCTTTTGTTTTGGGGTAGGGTAATGTATGCTAATGAAATTGAAACAAAGGAAAAATAAAAATTACCTGAGATAAAGAATTAACTGCAACTCATACACTGTAATTAAAAGGGCAGGATAGCTCAGTTGATAATTTTCCAATTACAGCGAGATCATAAAACATTTGAATGAGATATTAGACATGCTCTACTTTTTATAATTCACCTCCTTCACACTCTCTGTCCAGGTATTAAGCCGTGAGATGTTGCATGTGGCTCCAAATTCAATTGCATCTACTTTTTTTTAGGCTTTCAATATTTCATTTCTAGTGACCATATCAAAACTGTAGGTTAACAAAAAGTTAAGCTCAGACTAGCACTGACAGTTCTATTAATACTCACAAGAATTAACTCAAAAAGTGTTCCCTGGTCGACTTTGAGGAATTCTTGATCCCAAGGATCGATGTCATCTGTTCTTTTCTCTTTGTTTTCATCATCATCTGGTGGTGGTGGGTCATCCTTGTGTTTCTGAGCCCACTTGATCACCTACAAAATAACAAAAAAACTGATTACTTACAGTGCAAGCTTTTAACAAGGGCTGCCACTGTGACTATCCTTACTTGAACAGCACAGGGCAAGATGAAAATTAGGGAGCTTAAGTACAGGCACTTTTGAGCCACACACGTCAACAGGAAGTAAGGCTGTGTCCACTTTTTATAAGCCTTGATGCTAAAACTCTTATGGAGACAATTTGCCCAAATCTTTAAATCACAGTCTAAGTAATTCACCATGGTGTTATTTGTTTGGTAAGTAGTTCTACCTTTGAGTCTGTGAACGAAGTTCTATGGTATGGCCATTCAAATGAAACCTCTGAAGCAGTACTTTCATGCGATACCATCTATTTTAATAGTGTGCAAATCTAAATTTGGGTCTGTGGATGAAATCCTGTGTAACCATTCAAATGAAACCTCTTCAACACTAACAAATGCAAGGCTCCATGTAAAAAGGCTGTATCTATGATGCACTGTATTTACCTTGGCAAGAATGGCTGCATTGACATTGGGAAGTGGGACTGGTTCATCATCATCTTCATCCATGCCAAGATCTATAAATTAAAGCATCGTAATATGGGTCAAACCATGAAGACCTTAAGGTTGAGTAAACAGCCTGCATTTTAATCTCAAAATATTAGCTTTCTGTGGTATCATTTTTCCCTCTAACATAGCCTTGTACAACTTTTTCCTATGCACTCTCTATGATTGACACTGTCAAAAAAGAAGCACCTTGAGATGGTCCTGACTGTTCTACAGTCAAGGTTTTACAATCTCTAAAAGGAGAATGAAACCCACTCTGAAATAAGCACCAACTGTCAATCATAATTCACCGTACATAGCCAGTAATTTTCACCCTGGCACATCAAACTGTCATTTGCTCATGCACTTACTTGAGTTGTTAATATAGAGCGAAGTTCCCCTTAAAGTTGCGAAAGCCATTTCTATTTTTAAAAAAATGAAATAATGTCCTGATGTCTTACGCCTATTTATGATAACACAGACAACATTAATTCTCCAATATGTTTGTAGATATGATGTGTAATAAATACTGAATACAATGTTATGTAAATGTAGAGATGTGATGATCATCTCTGCATTTATTTCTTCACCGTGCAGTTCAAATATATAAATAAAAATAAATAAATTAAATAAATAACGATTTGCAGGTAGCACATCCACATAGTGGTTCTTCGTCTACCTGATTCATGGTCGAATTGGAATTTGGAAATGTTGGTTTTTGAGGAGAGGGGAAAACCGGAGTACCCGGAGAAAAACCTCTCGGAGCAAGGGAGAGAACCAACAACAAACTCAACCCACATATGGCGTCGACGCCGGGAGTTGAACCTGGGCCACATTGCTCCCGAAATATATGAAATTCATATATTCATCATTTCACAATGTTATGTGTAATCACAAAAAGGGCTTCTCCTTTGAACTCACCTTCAAGCATAGTTTTTATTGTGACAGAGGCTTTTGCTACTTCTACATCAACTTCATAAATTTCTCCATCTGAGCTTTGTAGTTTAATTTCTGGCATCTGAACCAAAAAAACCACAAACCATCAAACTGTTGGACAAAAAGAGAGGCCTAGAATGGGCGATTCCAGAAAATATCCATACCATACCACGGACGGCTTTTAGGATTTCCGAAGGGGAGGGGAGGTTCACGATTATGGAATTCTGAGGGCATGGGGGGTATTTACGATTGGAAATCCGAAGGCATGGCGGAATTCCACAGGTGGGATTTCTGGAGTAGAAAGTGTAGAGTGAGTTCCTTGAAAACGCTATTGTTGTGGACTTTTGTAGTTCGTAAATAAACCACGGACGTATGACCGCAGAAGCAGAAGACAAGCATCGATAGATCAGACACGTGTTTACGCTCATAACTTATAGAAGTGAACAGTAAAACGTGAATTTCTTGTCACATGAAAAAAAAAATGGAATATGTATCTTACTGCTTGCAAGTTTCCTGTTATTCCCATCCGATGAACAGTAAAAAAACTCGCACCAGTCCCTGGCTTCCAAGGAACGCCTGTCGGATTAGAACACTTTTCGTGCACACTACATGACGTATAAAACGACGCAACCCGCCTCGACGGTATATTTCAAGGGCACCCAACGACAATTTTCGGAAGAATATCTGTTCGGAAGACGATTTGAGATCTAGAATTTTCGAAACATTTGTTGTAAAATTTCTTGCTTGCCTGCCTCTCCTAGGATTTTCGAACAAGTAAAAAATGGTATAATTGCCTATTTTTAACGGATTTTTACCCTAAAAAGGTCACCTAGAATTTTCGGGAGCCTTTTTTGTGGCTGAAATTTTCGAAAAAGTAAGTTTTGATCCCTATTATTTTCGGACCAGTAGACTTTCAGCTAGGAAATCCGAACAGATGAAAAATTTTTAGGGGATAAAAATATGCCTATATCTACCGTTTAAATACTAAAATACGTTTAACAATGCTATGTTTAAGTGGTTTTCAACTATATTCTCGTTGGGTGCCCCTGATATTTGACCACCGAAAGATTTTAACAGTCTGAATTTGAGCTATTTTGCTTTGTAAACGTCAAAACAGCACAAGAAAACAAAGAGGAGCAAAATTGCCGTTAGTGGTGTTTATTTTTATTGCCAAATTCGGACCTAAAAAGGAGTTTGCACAGCCTGTCTACTAGCGGTAGGTTAGAGTCTGAAAGCTTGTCGCCTGGCGCCGCTAGATCACAGCCTTGAGGAGGCATAAATTCATGTTCGTTTGTTCATATAGGCGTTGCTAAGTTGAAAATGTACTTCCAAAAAAACGGAAATTCTGAAGGGGAGGGGGGGTTCACGATTATGGAATTCTGAGGGCATGGGGGGGTAACGCATTTTGGAATTTCCGAAGACAAGGGGGGGAAAAACATGGAAGCCGTCCGTGGTTGGGTATGGATATTTTCTGAAATTGCCCAATATAGCCCCAAGTTACTCCCTTCCTTGCTAAGCATTTCACTCAGTGAAGCATTTGTTGAGCAATATTTTGCTCTTTCTGTATGGCCAGGTTGTTAAAAGCAGGGGTAGGATAACCCAAGGTTAGCACAATATTTCAGGGGCAGATCCAGAAAATTTAAAAAGAGGTAACTGCGAGACTTGCCAGTTACAATACCGTTTTATTCATTGGTTACAGAACTCTGACAGGATTTTTGTGTTCAAAGATTAAGGCTATAGAAGACACATTTTACTGAAATAAGTGACATGACTTAATTATGTTGAAACTGCCCATAAAGCTACACTTTCATAAGGGGAGTGGTCACTTACAAGAGGTTCCTGAGTGAGGGCTCCAACACCCCACAAATTCTTGGTTTGCAACCACGTGACAAGGCCGCCATGTCGGGGGTCAATACAATAGAATTTTTTCTCCAAGAATTTACACGAAAATAGAGTTTAGTTCCCAGAGGAGAGAAATGCTTTTGTTCTTGACCATCAACATGGCACAAACCAGCAATTGCCTGACTTCTGGCAGTATAGGTGTTATTGTCTCATTTGCTCAGAAACCCTTCTAGCTAATCCAGCCAGGCTGACCACACACATGCAAGCAGAATTGGACACCACACCACACCTGGGACTATGTCCCCTACTATATATCAACAGGATGTGTCGTCTTAAAAGTCCCACAGATTTTGAGTGAGCAAGGGTTGTGAGACCAAACCTGTTGTTCATTGTCCTTATCAAAAAAGACTCCTCAGTTATTTGAGGACCCTGAGTGTTGGTTTTGCCAGAATTGGAAAAGCGGCCTCCTGCTTAGAAGACAGATACTAATCCAAACTGGTTTGCTGTGGCAGTTTGAACCAAAGTGTTTAGACCGGGAACATTCTGATGTTTTGAATGGATGGTCCCTCACTCGCTGAGGATCACAGTACCACACATTGCATGTGGATAAATTTAAATTTTCAATTTTACCACAGACTTAAATGCTACATATAGTAAAATGTACGTTCTCGAGACAATTCAAAGGCTACAAAAGTAGTCATATCCGAACCCACATCTTGAATTCAGGGCGGAAAAACGTTCTGCGCAAGCTTCTGCGCACCCTTTATCGCAGGCTCAAGGCGGGCTTTTCTGTGTGTTGACTGTACAGTTTGTTTGTTTGTCACTGAGAGAGTTCTGACTAAGACTGAATGAAATGCACAAGGTGTGAACGTTTGCTCCTCGAAAAGCCTTTTTACTTTTGTGTGGTTTTTGTTTTTTGTCACTTGAAAATTACTTTGGACTCGGAACAACCAATGTTAAAGGAAAAACGGATCATTCCGTCAGTCTGAGGTGGAATAAAGAGTTTTGAACATTTCCAAAGAGGCGAGTATTTTTTTGATTGTTCATTCGATTTATTTGTGAGTTGATTTCGCCTTCTTTCGCCGGGCTGAATTAAAACCCACTCATTTTTTAAATTAGTAAATACTTTTTCACATGCCCAGATTTATTCCCTTTGTAGAACCACCTTTATCCTTCTATACTGGTAGAAGGCCTGTAAACTTACTCTAGAAGAAAAGAATCATTTTTCTGTTGCTCAAATACTATAAGTAGTCAGAGTTTTCTTCACTTTTAATTACATAGTTTTGTTTTCCACTGCACTGTGAAAGTTTCTCTTCTTTATAAGAAATAACTTTCTGTACGCAAATTTTCCATTTCACTCGCTGTGAAGTATAGTACAACTGCCGGCAGTCACTTCAAAACAATTGACTCTGCCCGTAACACTGAGTTGCTGGAGCTGGATTTGTCTGAAGCGAGCAAAACAAATACCCTTATGTGCAGTTTTCTGAATTTTGTAACGATTGGCTGAGTTTAATTTGTTTGAATGAAGACCCTCACATGGACCAGTTATTCACTGAGTTTTTAAAGCGAGGAGAAGAGCTACAGGGTGAATCATGGCTTAGCTGCGACGCTCACTGCGACTGATCTTTTGCTTTTAAGATCTTTAGGGAGGTTGTTTTCATACAAAAAATTCATTTCTTCATTGTCAGCTAGAAGTTTTTGCAGAAATGTAATTTTAACTTTGTTTGAAGGAAATCCTACTTACGTGTAGGTTTTTGACAGATGTTATGTATTTTCAACTTGACAACAGAAAGCATAATTTATATTTATATCTTAGTACGCGAAACGATCAAGTTTAAAAATAAACTATAGTTGCTTTAAAACCGATTTTTGGGAAGATTTTACTAGATAAAGATTGACCTTTTTTCTGCCTGCATATCAACGCAATAACTTCTACATTAAGCATTTTGTTTATATTTTAGTTATCTGCGAAACTACGAGTGTCCGATCGAGCGAGGGTTTTAAAATATCAGCTCCAGTGCGACAAGTTCAGTGCCTTCAAACACATTGTGGGCAAGCGTTAATTTTTTTGGGCAAATCACTGTCCAAAGATATGTTGTTTTTGTGTCCACTGTGGAGCCCCGGACCTTATATATCCAGGAACTTCCTTATATGAACACATTTTGTGAATGCATCTTGAAAAAAATCGGACCTACGCATGCACATTTCCAGTACAACGCAAGGAAATTGATGTCGTTAAAAATCCGTTTTACTATGAGGTGTTCTTCGAGAAAATAAGTAACGACAAGGTTATAACCACAGCTTGCAACTTTTGAAGACAAATTACCTGTTCTTTCCAGGTTATGAGTGGAAACATCTTATTTTTAGGCAATAAAATATTTGAAATCCCGCCATTTTTTCAAACCCGGCCAGGGGATCTGGGCAAAAAAGTTCACGCATGCTCATTACGTTTTTCCGCCCTGCACATCTTGAATCAATACATCAGACCAGTTGCTATTAATATATTGCTATTGACAGAGATAGTTGCGATGACAGTGAACTCATAAAATATATGTAACTTTCTTTGCAACACTTTTATCCCTTCAAGTAGGTTAAAACTGGAAGAAGGAATTTATCTATTTGCGGAAAATTGCAAAAAGTATTTTTATAAGCTAGTTACTGCACACTCAAAACATGATGCACGTAGAAACACGATGCACAGCAGACACTAAAATGAGCTTTGAGAGGATATAATAGAAAAAAAGAAATACCTTACTCGTCCAAGTTTGGTTTAGTGTCTTTTGGAAGGATCTAAATGAAGAAAACCACACCTCAAAAGACCGGTTTCTAGTTTTCTTGCATACCAAACCTCCACAACGGACGGAACTGTCCCAGAATTCCTCTAAAAAGGAAAAAATTGTCCGAGGGAAACTGGTAACAATGACGTTTTGTTGGGCTTACATGAAGGAATGCACGATGACAACAAGAAAGTGGTCACTAAGCACGGTTTGACACACGCAAAAATGGAAACGTGGGTGAAAATGTGTAGTCTGTCTCGTGTCAAAGAATGAAAAGTTAATTTTCCTTTCTGGCTATGGATTTTCTTTTGCAACATTTTAGAAGGTTATTTTCGTTCTTGTGCGGAAATTCTGACGATGTGCACCCGAAGGTAAGCCAAAAAGGTTTAATTGACACAGGAAATGGCATAGTCAAATAACCAATTGTAATTTCAGTAATGATTTTATGTGTTTGAGGAATCATAACCTTGGTTTGCCCAGGCTTCACCAAGTCATCATATCATTTTGTCAGGCACAGGAATCATAACCCTGGTTTTTAAAGGCTTTATGAAATCATTTGAGGAATCATAACCTGTGTTGTCATAGCTAAGAATCATAACCACGATGTTGCAAGACTTATTAAATCATTTGAGGAATCATAACCCCCACTATCGCATTGTTAAAATCAAAGTATCACTCATTGTAGCTTGAGAGTATACTGTCAGTGGAATCATACCCCCCTCCCCCAAATTAAAGAATTTCCCAAATCCTTTCATTTCAGATATGTGAATATACAGGAAATCATCGCAATAATTTTTGCTTTTGTTTATTTGGGTCTTAAAATTATGCTCAGATACATTTTTTTTTTCAAACATTTCCCTTTTTAATAACAATTTGAAAAATGCTTGGTGAACTGAAGTAACATAAGCAAAATTCCAGAGTCTCCCCACAAATTGCACTGTGAAGTGTGCGGATCAAAAATAATCCAATATGGAAAAATAACAATACACAAGGAATCAGTGTAGATAACAGCTGTCCGAGAAAACGTAAGTTTAATGGCGATGTTATATATACAAAACAATGTTGTCTGAATGTTAATAAAAGATAATCAAGTTCGTGTTTAAATTAATAAACATTAATAGACCAGTGAAATCCAATTAATAATGAACAAATATCAATAAACAATGTAAAATAACAAATTTGTTTTTTGCTGCAATGCGCCAAATTGCGCGATTGTGGCAATCCTTACTATTGTGTGACAATGTTTGCGTTAATTGATTTGACTCAAGTTGAAAAATTTTTGGTCGACCAAAGGGGAGAAATTGCTCCTTCGAGAAGGGATTTTTGACGAAATATACATGGAAGTGCAAAATCCAGAAGAACTTATGAAAGTGTTACACAAATGTACTTGATAATCCTTCTGCTAAAAGCCAGTTGAATTCATTTGTTGAGCAAGCAATTATATCATGTCAGAATTAGAGAATTAAATAGGAGATCAAAACATATTCCCCTTGGACATCCTCTTTTTAGACTAGTGAAATCCAGTATTTACTCCTTAAGCCTGACAATATCAATAAACAAATTCTGTGAGACTGATCATGATATCCCATACATCTCATTATAGAAAATTTGATAGAGGATCAAAACTTATTCCCTTCGGAGATGACTATTTCTATGAAAGTTCTCAGAACCTTCTCTCTTGATGACATATTGATATTGCCAGTAGGAACTGATTGACATTCAGGGTCACTATTAGGAATTGTAAGGTTCAATACTTATATACATGTATATTATAAATTATAACCACTTCTCTCCCAGAATGGCATGCAATTGTCAAAAGTATCTGACAAGATTTTTAAATTTCATTCTGTAAAGTGCTAAAAAAACAGATAGCGCTAGAGTTATGCCAAAGAGGTTTCATTTGAATGGTTATACCACAGAATTTCATCAGCAGATTTTAAATCTAGTACAAGAGTCATTATTCATTCTGGGAATGAAGAGATAATTAATACATCATTCTGTTGTTGATCTACTGGTTTGTGTCAGTGACCTATACTAGCTGGAACACTACACTTTGTGTTTTAAATTTCAATATTTTGCGTCAGCCTAAAATATTAATATTAGCTGGACTTTTGGGCTGCTATATTCAAGGAACCTGAGTGATGCGGGAATTCAAATCCCATATAAAATGACATGATGCTCAGTATATAACAAATTAGAGTGAAATCCCTAAAAGAGGACAATGCGGGTTTGATTCAGGCTTGAATTGAATCCTTACAGAGACTTATAATAAACTCCAACACATTTCATCAAATTATATAGACATAATTTCTTTACCCACAACATCAAGCAGTGCCTGTATGGGTAAAAATATTGGTTATTTGTCCTAAACACCCTTATGCGGTGCGATCAAAGCCAGGGTTATCTCCTACCTGTCCCAGATTCTGGGATATACATGACCAGACCTGCCAGGGTCTCTCGACGGGTAGGAGAGAAAACCTGGGAACGAGATTGGATCAAAACCTGTAAATCCAACACCTAAATAATCAAGCATCCCTATCAATTTTATTATGGGAGTCCACACTCATCCACAAGGATAAATCCTTTTATTGGAATTAGGACTGCAGATAGACCATAAAAGTCAGTAATTTTTCACTGTGTTTGAATTTCATGTCTAATTAGGCACTCTGTTTATCCACAAAAGAATTCAAAGGTTAATATTGCTTCCTAATTAATCTCCTAGGATGTTCGTACAATCAACCTGATTTGATTGCACTATGGGACAATTCCAAAACATTGAATCATTTGAGATTTTACTGATTGTATTAAGAGAAACAGCACAGTCTTTTAAAGACAACCAAAGAATAATTTAGACCGAACCTTCAAATAAGATCCTTTAATGGACCAAAAAATGTCTATTTTAATATTGCCAGACCTGCCAACTCTCACAATTTTGGCTTCAAAGACTCTCATGATTTTTCACTTGTCTCATGGCCCCACAACAAGACTCCCAATCTCATGTTTTTTGGGGGAGATATCTTTCTGAAATGAAATGTTACCTTGTTGAATATAAAACAGAAATTCTGTGGGGATGCTAGTGCCAGTGTTTAACCTTAATGGGGCTTTGTAACATTTTAGCCACGAATTGGCAGGTCTGTATTGCTATCTCTTACACATGTAGCCTCACTTACACTGTCCTTAATCAGTAAAATCTCCCTGAAAGAGAAATGGTGATGAGTCAACAGCCATAGATAAACTATCCTCGGTCTCCACCAATGAGGAGCGCAGTGCCCCAGCAGCCACCATGAGGTTGCTGCGTTCACTTGATGGGCCCAAAGATAACTTACCTATGCTTGTTTGAGGCTTTCTAGTTAATGCTAGCCTGCCCCTCTTTTGTTGTGCACGTAAGGCTGCATCAGCAGTAGATGTTGTACAGCACCTCAGAGGGGTCAGACTAGCTGATGGAGCCTTAGCTGCTGGCAGTGGAACATTCTCTTTTGCCAGCTCCATCAGGTCTTTGACAGACACTTGCTGACTGGGTGCCTTATTACCACTAAGAAGAGCCAGCAGGCGACTTCCCCTGCGTTGATTTTCCCTGGCTGTTTTCCTGCCTCTCTCCAAACTGATCTTGCGTTTCAGGAGAAGGTCAGAGCGTGCATCCTCATCCTCAGAATCGTAAACTACCACTTCCTTTGCTTCCACTGGGGCAATCGTACTTCTCAGCTCCTTTATCTCTTCACTGCTCAACTCCTCCCTTTCCAATGCTTTCCTTACTTCCCTGTCTCTCTTTTCCTGGAAGTTAACATTTTGGTACATTTATGAGACATTGATTAATTGAAGCCATTGTGGAAAGAAAGGAACAGTGGTTTGTTAACAAATAATTATAATAGTTATAAATAATGATACAATAATAACAACTGGTCAGTGGCACTTCAGTAACTGTATAGCGAGGTTTTTCCAGAATCTATCCACATTCTTAGGATATGTCCTTTGAAATGCATGGAATGTGACACCACAAAGGCCCTGGTCCATCTGATGTCAGTAATCACGTGAATTAATGCACATGCAAGTGATGCAACAATCATTAGTCAATTCGCAAGCACACGTAGTGTACACAAGTACATGTGCTAGGCACTTTAATAAGCTTACATTTATTTATGTGAATTCATTCAAATTTAATTTCTCACTAATCCCTCATGTTAATTATCTTAATCTGCCAGCTGTAAACAACCAGGCAGTGGAGAATACATTAATCCTGTCCCTCACTTGTCCTGGCATGAACACCCTACCTCGATATCCCTCCATTCACTTTCCCCTCATCTAAGCCATTTGAGTATGAAAGTAAAAAATATAGTATAATCCTACCATTGTTAGACGGTTCCTTTTGTTAAGAAACCGCTGTCTCCTTCTTTTCTCCTTGTCTGCCTTAATTTGAGCTTGGTGTCTTTGACTCCTATAATATCTTTTAATCCTTTTTCCAATAATGCTTCTTGTTGGTAATGATACACCACTTGATGACATCATCTCTCTTACATACTCGACCATCTCAGTTCTCACAGAGTCTTGAACATCTGACCAAGGCACTGTTACGAATTTTAAATTATTGCCGTTAGCACAAATAGAATATAAAACAGTCAATACACCCCACTCGAGTAACATCAACTGATAATAAATTAAATTTAATATATGGACAATACGTGTTCCCAACTTCAATTTTCAAACTAAACACACACAAAACATCCGACTTCTTAACTAACATTTAAGATGCAAATATTCTTTCAGGATTCAATTATACATTTGATTTCCTCCCACTATATCTACTAGTAATAAATTATAGGAAGAATAAGGTTGTCTAATTATACCTTCTCCTGGATTAATTTGATCCTTGAATTCAAATTCAAATGCATCTCGTATAATGTCCTGTGAAATATTTCAACAAGAGCATATCTATTGAATTATAATTAAGTCAACATGTAATATGGAAGGGTCTCACTGTCTTACAAATCTCAGCCACATAATTTAATATATGTTGTGCTCATTATAAGTGGAAGGAAATATCACTGAGTCAATTAAATGGTTAATATATTTTTTTTTATATATGTGGATCTATAGGTAGATTATGTTTTCCCTATTATTCAGATTTGCCTCAAAACCTAATATATGAAATAAAAATGCACCTTGTTCATCTTTTTTTGTATTATTTTTTGAAGCAATTAGGGTAGTATTTTTATGGTTTCATTACATTTTATAATGATATGAATATAAGATATTATATTAACCCTCGGACGTACAAGAAATTCATACCCCACCATGGTACAAGGGGGGACTAGGTGGATGGAACCCATCCCCAGAGTTTTTGATACGTTGCAGTATTTTGTAACGATATTTTACCTTTGGTGGAAAGCCTTTCATCTTCTCTACAAGATGAGGTATATTTTATGGGTGGTGGTGCTGCTGGGGGCCTGTGACGTCACCAACAATGGTTGCCATCTTGGTTGCAATCTTGGATTTTACCAATGATTAGAAATCAGGTTAAAATCGTGAGAAATGGTGATTTTTTTGTGCTTCAGATGAAAAATAACACACAATTAAGCACTTTGTATGATTTTGGCGACAAGATTTAGTTATTTTTGAAAAAGTTGGAAAAAAAATGTACTTTCACTCAAAAATGGCTTGACCACCTCTTACTTGATGTCATATCTCGTAACCATAGAAATGGACCATGACCAAAAAATTAAACTTGACTCAAAATATGTGCGAGGGATGAACGAATAGCTACTGAAAAGATCCTCTGGGAGAAACCCTTATGGGCAGGGGGGTGGCATCCAACTCCCCGCCGTTGTACGTCCGAGGGTTAATGAGTTTTATAGATTTATTTTGTCACAAATTATTGAATTATTTATTAATTGGATTTTTGTATGTAAATTTGAAAATGTGTATGTACTGTAGTTCTTTGTGTCCCCGGGGGGTACTGCCATATCTGGGCTATATAGGTATGTGCCGCTGTGAAGGGTATGGTTTTCAAGCAGTTTACTCTAGGATAGAGTATATAAATCAGAGCGTTTGGGTCTAGAATAGGGTATCATTTTTCAGGAAACTGAGCAGTTGGTTGAAGATTTTATCTAGACTAGGTAAACAGCTACTCTAGGATAGGGGGATTTGGGGAGTTTACTCTAGTATAGGGTAGCAAAATTCAGCTGAACTAGCTCTGGTATAGGTTAAGGGTTCCAGGGTCCCAGCGGCACATCCCCACCCAGAAATTCCTAAAGTACCCCCCCCCCCCGGGTTTGTGTCATACAAGGTTTTCAGTTCATAACATTTTTTAATCTATGAAATAATGACAGAAGGACTTCAGTTGCAGACTGTAGAGGACGAACTTTGAACAAGTGATTTTAGTGCCCTACCCGACTCCAAAAAGCGCTCAAATTTGTGCCCCCAACTGAGTCAGATCAGTTACAGGGTTAATTTTAAAAAAGTAGCTCACAGGATATATTAAAAGTGGATTGGCCATACACTACATAGCGTGAAAATCAAGTAAAATGTCCCGTCGAAATATACATCTGAAAGATGCAGCTGACGTCAACAAATGTCCTAGTATATAGTTTTTTCCCCCAAAAGCTAGCGTTTAAGTAAATTGTAACATTTGGCTTTTACTTACCAGTGGTACAACTTTTGACGGTGCAGGTGACTAGAGGAAAACAAAAGAGAAGAATTTTTTGTCAATTAAGTGTTGTCATGAAACCACTTAATTAATTATCAAGCAAACCCGCAACAAAAACAACACACTTAACTTACGTGACTTTTCGCAATTGCTTGCTCAACAAAGGAATTCAACTGGCTTCTAGCCGACGGATTATCGAGTAACACTTTCATAAGTTCTTCTGGGTTTTGTACTTCCATTTTTCGCCAAAAATCCCCCTTTGAAGGAGCAATTTCTCTCCTTGCGTCCACCGAAAAATTTCAACTTGCGTCAAATTAGCGCAAACATTGTCACGCAATAATAAAGCTCGCCACATTCGCGCAATTTGGCGCTATCTCGCGAAAAAGGAGCACCAAAATATCCAGCAGATCGTACATGTATGACAAACCAAAGAATTAAATACAGATTATTTAAGTTAGTTCAGAATGGCAGATTATCAGACGTGTTTCTGCCCCGAATGCCGAGGTTGCTTGCGCTCAAGACGGACTGTTTTCAGACATCGGAACCTTTATGGATTAGATCGGTACACGGAGAACATCAAATGCAGCGGGCAGCCATCTAAAAAAGCCAAATTTTCCAATTTAAGGACATCAGAGATACCAGGTAAGTCTTTTCTTCTATTGATAGCACTTTGTCGATTTAAATGCATATGTATGCCGCGTAAATCTTCAACTGGGAAAACTTACTGGGAAAAGTGGATTTGGGACTGGACTTGAGGAATTTGGAATTCAAAATCGCGGATTTGCAATCAAGGAATATGGACCATTCGGCAAAATAAGTCAAAAAAAGTTAATTTAATTGGAAAAAGCAAATGGATTTGATTGAATTACAACGGAATTTTTAACTTCACATGATGGTGCATTTCTATTTTTTTTTGTATCTTATTTCTTCAAGATGCCGCTGGTCAGCCAGCTGGACATGACAACCCTCCCTCTATTGACATCAAATCTGGGTCATGTGAGGTGAATGTCACTAATGATGCTCACACTCTTATTGGTGAGTCACATCAAGAAGTACTTTTATTACAAGAAATGATTTTAGATTTTTCTAGAAAGTAGGTATGATAGAAGGGCTTGAATTCTCTTTTCCTGGACATTACTGTCAGTTGTCTTTGTGCTACTTTCAGCCCTGGATATAACACTAACTCTGGCTTCTGAAAGTCAGCAAATTGACTCCTAAATACGGGGAAGAGGAGGGAACTTCTCAGTTGTTTTTAGCATAAGATACAGAGGCAGATCCAGGATTTTTTTTAGGAGGGGGTGCACTCGTCTCTTTCTCTACTTCAACACCAATAAACTACATAGTTTTTTTTGCAGAATACCAGTTGTATTAGAAAACCGCAGGTTATCTCAGGGGATGGGGGTGCACACCCCCTTCACCCTCCCCCTAGATCAGCCCCTGAGATATATGTTACAAGTCAATCAAATTCGGCTGAAAAAATTTCAACCTAATATGATAGGTTGATTCTCAATTTCCTTTGTCTCCAAACCCTAATTCATGTGAATAATATTATTGGGGCTAGGAGACAAAGGAAACAGACAATATGTACCTAGATAGAAAAATTTAACCTGAACTTAATTTTGACATGTATTGTGTATACATGATCGTCAAAGAAAAAAGAAAGTCAACTTTAAAAGAGGCACAGTTTATATATTTTTTTTTCATCTTTGGTCTTATAATTATGTATAGCCCCATTGGGAAAATAGAGTTTCATCCCCACTTAATACTCTTTATGCTTCTGAGACAGCAGTCACCATAGTATTTAGTATTTAATTCAGGAATAAACACACAAAAACATACCGACACCATTTCCAAAGCTTACATTTCAGCTTTATTTTTATAACAGTCATATACAACATTTTTATTACTTGCAAACTTAATCGAAAAACAATAACATTCAAGTTTGACTTGGATATTTTAATGTTGCAATTAAGACCACTCAGTTTAATAATAATTAATTACTTATTAATATAATACATTATTACTCCTCCTCAAAATATGTTTTGTTTTCTACATTAAAAAATAATGAAAACATAGACTCATTGCTTGAGAACATCTAATTGCCAGTATTCTTAGCAGCCACCTTAAATGTTAGATTTTGTTTGCTCCAGGTGAAGTTCAAGGATCTGTGATAGACATGACATGTAGCAATAATAACATCAGTGCTGAGGAAACTAAAATGCAAATTTATTCAGGTATATTTTTTATCAATACCTTTATCATGAATTTTACTGAATCAAAACAACCTTACCAGTATATAGTGAGATAAATCTTAAAAGCAATGCCTATAATCCTTGCTAGTAGGAGAATTCCGATGTAAAAGTGACAGGCCAGGTATTATTTTGGGTGCCTTGAATTAGCCAAGGATTTTTTGGGGGTATCTTAAACAACCTTATTGGCGTATGGTAGTGCTATTGCCACACGTCTTCTTCTGTTGGTTTTGATTTAACCTCTTTCAATTATTATCCCTGTCAATTTAACTCTGGGGTACTCTATCCTGGTGGTCATTGGCTTTGTAGTTAATTGCATGGCTATGATTGGATCGTCTGTAAGGATCAGTTAATGAATTAACTACAGGCAACATAACCTTCAATCACACAGATGTTAATGGGAAGAGGTGACACCACTTTACTCATCTCATAGTGGGGTCCTCTTCCTTGGGAGGAATAATTCCCCATACTGATTACAATTTTAACTTTTTTCAGGTGAAAATGGACTTGCTGACTCTGAAGAAAGTGACAAGGAAGATCAAGGGATTGCTGTCTTAAAAGGTATAATTTTTACTTTCATGAAATCTGTATCAGTTTAGAATTGAAATCAAAGTAACCCTCAATTTGTTTGGTAGACTTAAATGAGCATACACAGGGTTGTCACTAAGATTTCAAGTTGCCGGGTAAATACAACAAGTAGGCGGGGAATCAAATGGCCAGGGATTTCTTTTGGTTCTATTTTTCTTCTATTTTCCGATAAAAGTAGCCGGGGAAAATCCCCGGCCCCCGGCTCTTAATGACAACCCTGATACAGAACAGAGAATTAATACAGATGTTTAATGCACCTGTCCATGTAAAGCCTGAGGGGGGGGATTGAGGAAGGGCATTGCATAAGGATTTGAATGTTTTCTGTTGGCCCTGGAGTTAAGCATTTGACTAATGTTCTTCTGGGGGGTGGGATATTTGAACCTTCCTTTTTTTACCGACGTGGCATGTGGAGATATTGACCACTAACTCAGACTTGTCAAGACCGATCACATGTGTTCCACTTCACGCATGTGCCATACAGTCTGGAAATCAAGAATAATTATTAAACTTAAGACTTTTTAACCTTTTTGTTGTTGTTCACAAAAGATCATAACATCACATTCTTATATCTTATATCCATGGGACAGGGCCATTAGTTGGAATTCTATAATTGAGATTAAACAACAATGTGCAGCTCCCCACCAACTTCAAATTGATAGGTGCATAAGGGAACTATTAATAATTGTCTAGGAATTTAATATTAGGATGATCTGACTGATCAGCTGCCGGAGGACAACAACTTAATACTGTCTCATGTGTGATTGGTTGTGGATAATCAATTCAAAAGCTGACTGCAGCTAAATCTACATTAACATGTATTCAGCACTACAATGAGCTGCTTGTTTGTTCTCAGGGTTTCTGTCTATGAGAGAGACTTTTTAAATTCATTGTTTATTGCCAAATATATGTAACTTAAAAACTACAGTCTTTGAAGAATGCATGACTGTAAATACTAAAATACTTTTGGTAATTCACACCTCTAGACACTATAGAACTATCAGACTGCAGCACTGAATCCAAGCAGACGAGAGGAAAGACATGATGGAAGGAGAAAGTGCTGCAGTAAATGGTGCAGACCAGTGCAAGGAGGAAGAGCTGAAAGAAGATGTCATAAAGACAAAAGAAGAAGGGAAACTAATTCGCTGGATTTAGTTAATACTTTTACGTTTAAAACTATCATTTAATTTATCTAATGCTATTTTTTCTATGTTGCTAGATCTTATTTATTTCATTTTTTGGGTAATCGTCATCCCTTATATATGCTTTTCCCAAGTCAATCAGTGACCTTGAAACCATTGCCAATCTTAAGGTTCTCAACAAAACAATACTTTTTGCTGTTTGCCCCAACCCCAAATGCTCGTGTCTCTACCAGATGAATGATATTAGTTCTGAGAGGGATGGGGTTTTAAAGCCTCGCTTATGCAGGAACAAATTATATGGGAAAAGGTGTAATGCAGAACTTTCTTTTGAACGCAAAGCTTTCATTTGGAAAAACTAAAATGATTCCATATAAGACATATCCCTTTTTAGCACCTTCTGAGTGGATAAAGACATTTTTAATCTGGAAGAATTCTTAAATCTCATAAGAAACCGCCTGAACCATCAACAACTGATTATAGGGACATATGGGATGGGCGTATTCTTCAGGAATTTCTAATGGATCCTGATGACAACACAAAGCCTCTTCTGAAGGAAAAATGAATTTGGCACTTTTACTTTACCTAGATTTTTTCAATCCATTTCAACGAGCGGTTTATTCATGCGGAGCCCTGTACATGAGTGTCCTTAACATTCCAAAGAGTCAGCGTTTTAAAGCAAAGTGGTCAATGCTGATCGGTCTAATTCCAGGTCCATCTGAACCTGAGGGTCACATCAATACTTATTTGACCCCAATTGTAGACGACTTGATCATGTTATACAAAGGAATCCACGTTCAAGTACTTGGGCCTGAGGTCATCTTCACCCGTTCTCTACTTCTTCCAGTACTTGCAGACATACCAGCCTCAAGGAAGTTATCACAATACAAGAGTCACAAGGCCGATCTTCCATGTGATAAATGTATGTTTCGGGCAGTTCGAGAAAAGGGCACCAGAGGGGCAAGTGGCAAGATGAGTTTTTACACAAGCGAGAAATCACCAGCACGGACTGACAGTGAGGTACGAAAGGCAATGGGTATATATAGAAAGGCAACAACAAAAGCAAGTGCACTAGCAATGTCTCAAAAAACAGGAGTAAAGTACAGTGAACTGGCTCGTCTGCCATACTTCAACATGGTTGAAAATTTCTTAATTGATCCCATGCACAGCATCTTGATGGGCCTTGTTTCAGACCTTGGGAAGAACTTATAACTAATTCCAACAACTTGATGACAGAGGAGGAGAGAGACATCTTGGCAAACAGATTGAATGCTGTGAGGGTGCCCTACGATCTTGGAAGGCTACCAAAAGACAATGCTCGACAAGATGTCAGCCGAGGGTTGAAAGCACAACAGTGGAAGAATTTCATTGTCACCTATGCAAGGGTCTGTTTATGGAATGTAGTACCAAACAGATTTTATGATGCCACAAAATGTCTTGCTGAGGCAGTTGAACTGCTTCTGAAAGACCCCATAACAAGGCATGAAGTAAACAATATCTCTTGTCTTCTTCACAAGCACCATGGACTGTATTCAAAAGTGTTTGGAAAATTTGAGGTAAGTGTTAATTATCACATGACTCTACACATCCCTGAGCTCATTCAGAATTGGGGACCTCCTACCAGCTGGTGGTGCTTTCCTTATGAAAGACACATTGGTCTGTTAGGAGATGTCAACACCAGTGGGAAAACTGTAGAAGAGGAGATTTTTAGAAACTTTGTCATGCAGCATTTAATTGATGTTGCAAAGTTACCACTACTTGACAAGGTAAGTGAAAATGATATTCCCTCTTCTTTAAAGCCACTTATGAAACACAAAGACAGTGAACATCTGGAAGAGGGAACAGAAGAATGGTCAGTTTTTCAAAGAATCCAAGCAGAACGTCTTTTCAGAGGGACAGAAAATATGTACATGGCACCCTCAAGAACATCTGTGACCAATTTGGACATCCAAATGACAGTTGAACAAGAGGACATAGACAAAATCGACCAAAAATGGCCTGTTAAGATGCTTCCTCCAATGAGGATCAAGCAAAGACCAAAGTTTGAATTTTACAATGAGCTGAAAGATTACATGTCAGACATCCATGAGGATTCATTTCTGTTTGTCGAGCCCCGTATAGATACCTTTATGAGATGTATGGTAAATGGTTCCACCTTTTCATCCTCTTACAACAGAACTGACAGGGGCCAGACAGCTCTGATCTATTGTGTGGACAAATTAGACAAACCTGAAAGTAAAACTGAGGTTTCTCCTTACTTTGTTCAGGTACGTTATTTTTTACTGCACGAGTTCATTTGAAAGACTTGATGGGAGCTACTAGTATGCGAGTTCATCACCTTGCAAGTGTGGACTGGTTTTATTTTGCCAACAAGAACCATGATGCGGATAAACTCTCTGGACTTCCTGCAGTAAAGAACAGCTTTTATCGTGGAGAGCACATCGTAAATGTTAGACGGTTGATACGGAGAGTGACTTTGCTTCCAGTCAAAAAGAACTATCTTCTGGTAGCTAATCTGAGTCGATGACTAGAGTACAGCTGTATGCAAATCACTAAATAGCACAATAAGGAGACACTACTCATTTACATCATTTCTGTTTACTAACGAGCACTTCATACATGTACAATAATAGTTATTTTAATTCGCTTCCAAATTATACAGTTTGGAATAATATTATAGTTTGACAGTCTCAATATATTTGATTTAATGTTTGAAATTGTTTACCACTAACAACTATATACTTTAATTGCTGCAAAATATGTAATTGTAAAATAATATGAAATAAAACAATTGGACACTGCACCCATACTGACCCTGATCCTTCCACATACCTATGAAATTACTATATTTGTGCCAGAGAAAACATTGCAAAGGTGACCGGAAAATTGCTATGAAAATCTTGTTCATTTATTTGTACAATATAATCTTCCTTCAAAACTATTCCCACACTGAAGAGAACTACATTATCAAGTTAAAGGGGTGAAAGAAAAGAAGATAAGATTAAGTGAAAGGTATCTGTTCACCATTTGGAAAACACATTTTGCACCTCACATTTTGTATTCTTTATCTATTTACTAACTAAAAGAAACAACATTTTCGATAGGTTTAAGTCTTTTTGGCCTTGTAGTGAACAGAAAAGGGCTTGGAAAGCTTAAACAGGCATTGTTCATAAAAAGGACAGGAAAAAAGGGTAAATTTTTTGCACTGTGATTACTATAGTGCATCATGAGAAAAGCTTGATTCCTGTGTTTTTTAAAGGTCTCTGTTTGTCACCTTTATTTGATAAACTTGAGTCTGGAAAGAGAAATAATAATTTTTGTTTTGGAAAAAGTCTGGAAAAAGTCTTGAATTTTGGATCCAAAACTCTGTGAAACATGCACTTTTAAAAGTAGACAAAAAAGTCTGCAAACTGAAAAAGTACCAAATGGGCAAAAAAAACCCTTGAAAATACATTTGAATGAGCTGCCCAAAATTGTCAATGTGCATCCACTCTCATTGGGCTCTTCCTACACATGTGATGTCATCAGTTTACCATTAGACATTACCGTCTAACCTCTCCTTATAAACACCTCTATAATACGGACACGTCTCTATATATTACGGACAGTTCATATTTAAAAAGGTGGGGAATCGAAAAGTTAGAAAGTTCTTTGCATTTGGTTCCATTTTGCCTTGGTTTCCTAAAAAAGTAACCAAGGATCATGCTCAAAAGTAAAATGCTTGCTCCTTGGCCACTGGTGGCAGCCCTGCCTTTAAAAAAATCAGTTGTTGGGTGTTCAGGCCTATATATAATTCTCGACTGATAGTCAATATCTATGACAAGTACAAAAAAGTAAAATAAGAGAACAAATTGTACTTAACATTTCAAAATTTCTGTGTTGTTTGATCAAGTCTGGATCTTAAAAACTCATTGTCACTTAAGTGCAACATTTTATTAAAGTTCAAGGCTGTGCTCTAAGGCTGTAACACCTAGGGTGCCCAGCATGTGATTTGAATGAAAAAAGTAAGACTTTCAAGTTGCTTGAGAGCAAGAGTTATAGGAGCGGGGTGAATAGGCGAATGGATCGGCGGATTTTGAAAATATTTTTGCCCACATTTTGGATTCAAAGCGAGATTTTAACGGATTTCCAGATCCTGTAATTGCAGTGGATTGCGGATTCATCGACTTTTTAGGCCCGGATTTTGGACTTCGCGTGTAATAAAAATTTTTTTGCCCAGATTTCGGATTCAGGGCGAAATTTTAACGGCGGATTTGGCCAATAAATCATAACAGATTGGCGGATTTGCATACCCCTATTCAGCCCCCTCTTATAGGCACTAGGAGCCAATGGGCTCTGCTAGAGAACAGCTCTGATTAATTAAAATATTTGTGTTTCATTTTAATTTGGACCTGTTTGACCCCAGGGGTAATCCAGATTTCAAATAATGGGGATAATTGAATGGGGGCTATCACCAACAATCATCATCATAATAATAATCATATACCTTAACTGGTTTGGTGTCATTAAAAATGTTGTTTAACTCAAATGAATGATTTTATACACTTAATTACTTTGTGCATTGTTCAAATCACCATTGTAAATTGTGATTTATAGTTTAAATTAATTTAAGGTTATAATTAATATAGATATTGTTATTCAATATTCTGTCAAATTTACTCCAAAAAGTATGCAAATTAGTGTTATTTTCTGCTATACAAAATGAGCTGTTTTATTTAGTTTGATGTAAAACAGGTCTTCCTGCTATCATACAAATTATAACATCAGTGGTACTTTTTTTTTTGTGTGTGTGAAGGCCTCTTTGTGTTAAATAAATTACCCAACCAGCAAAAGGCAACAGTATAAAGGTAGTATACACATGTTTTTGACGTTAACAAGCTTCTGTTATGAGTACCATCACTTGAATGTAAATGTATTACCATTTTATTTATGAAGCAAAGCAAGAAAGTTTACCTTTAAAAGGTCCGGCCTGCATCCATGGATGATCACGATCTTCAACTACCTTCAGATTAAACGATTTCAACTTGAAAGTTTCAATAACATACAATAGGATTTTCGTGTTAGATCAGAGGTACACGGTCAAATCTCGTACCAAGCCCCTTTCAAGTTTTAGTTTATGCGCGCACGCTAGGAACTACAAGACTTCTTCTGCTACACTTTTCATATTTGTCTTCGTTTCAACTTCGTCTGATCCTAGTTCGGTTTATGACAGTTCGACGACCGATCTTTCACTCGTGAATCCAACGTTCCCTTTTGTTGGGCACAAGGTTATGATTCCACAAACGATTTCATAACAGCAGCGAATCGCCTGGTGATGATTCCAGACACTCACGGTTTCGTACGTTATGATTCCACGAATGATTTTGACTTTGCTGAAAAAATCATCACTTATGATTTAGCAGAACTTCAGTCATCATCACATATGATTCCGGGACAATTTGATTCGCTTGACAAAATCAGCGGGCAATTCTCCCGATGATTCTCAAGCCTGTAAAAATCATATATGCTAATTCATGTGCCGTTTAAAATTCGTCTTTTGAATTGCATCGAACGATTCCACAAGACAATTTCCTGTGTGAGTCTTGAGTTTAAAAGCTGCAAAAATCATAACTTTCATTTTATAAATGACAGCAGATATTATCGATGAAGATAAAAACTGTCGTTAGACGAGAGACGTAAGCAACTGTGGAGATTCAGTAGAATCTCTGCCTGCAAAATCCTACCATAAATGTAGATGAACACTAAATTTTGCCATTAAGCAAATACACTTCCTCGTCCACCCTAACAAGTCGACCCAAACAAGTGACAAACTTAACCTTAAAAAAAGGATTGTGTTAGATGGGATCCAGGTCGATAACAATCAAAATATTATGATAATTAAAAGGCTTGGCAATAAAAGTACTTATATTGATCAGAGAATGCACGTTTGATGAGTTATGATGCATGGGTCATCCCTGTACTTTGTGGAGTGTAGCTTCCAGCTTAATCTGCAACCGATTACCACTACTGTGGTGCTGTACCTGGGATACTGCTCCATCCTAAGGGAGCATACACTGCTAACAACAAGAGCATGCCATTAGTCAACTTTACAAGCATGCTTTTTTCATTTGTAAAAGAACGAAGTTTATCTGTAGTTTGACCAAAGCCACTTGCGTCTTATCTCCATGCACCACTTTACCAGGGGGGAGGGGGGGTACTGGCATATATGAGCTATATAGGTATGTGCCACTGTGAAGGGTATGATTTTCAAGCAGTTTACTCTGGGATATGGTATATATATATATCAGAGAGTTTAGGTCTAGAATAGGGTATCATTTTCCAGGAAACTGATCAATTGGTTGAAGATTTCAGTCTAGACCAGGGAAACCAGGAAACGCTACTCAAAAATGTAAAAAAAAAATCAGTTTTGCTTTAGCTGGACTGTAGTTTCTGCAAAACAGCTACTCTAGGATAGAGAGGAATGGGGGAATTTATTCTAGTATAGGGTAGAAAAATCCACTTGAACTATAGCTCTGGTTTAAGCTAAGGGTTCCAGGGTAATTGCGGCACATGCCAACCCAAAACTTCCTAAATCCCTCCCCCCCAGGCACTTTACATCAGAACAATATAAAGCAGGTACAGTCATGCCATTCAAGGACATCATGTGGTAAAACCTATATTAATAATTGCCACCTCTTTAAGTTTATAATAATAAACAGTTGATGTTTTTGTCCTAGTGGCAGACAGTCCATAAATTAAAAAAAGTTAGAAAAAGAAGGTGAATAACATACAAATTAGGGTAATCTGCTGCTGTACCTTACTTGCTTGTTCTGAACTTTTCCATTCTGAAGTTTTATCTGTTTATTTGTTATTATGTAGAAGCCACTGGATCCAGATAATACAACCAGAATTACCGTTGCCCTTGCGGAAGCCTGGCCTGCATTGCAAACTCTCCATTTGGGGAATATCATGGGTAAGTCATATGGGAGCAGCACTCAAAAAAAGACACCAGAACAAAGGGCTCCCTTTGTCTACCTTTCATGGCTCTGCAGCTCTCATGCAGGCATTCTCTTGCTGATCGATTGCCTCTCAAAATTTAATGGAGAGCTTGCTTACAGGCTAATGGATGATCATGATCAGTTGCACTGACAGAGTCTCACTGTATTCTTTATGTTTAATCCATTATTTCTCAATAGCATTCTTGTTAATCTTTTCTAGATTTGTCTTTCTGATGCTGATGTTTCATCTGCAGAGGAAGCAAATATGATATTGCAAACCCATAGCAACCCTTACCAAGTTGAGGAATTTATTCTTGAAGGTATGCATATTTTATAAAGCTTTGTCAGTGCATTTATTTAAATAAATTGCCTTCATATCAATGTACTATTATAGAGTTCCCAATCCCCATCCACCTATAGATTTGTCCTGTCCATGTATTTTAGGGTGCAGAGCCACAAAATATCATGCAAATAAAAACAATAACAACAACTTGACGTCTTTACAATATTTATTTTGTGCTCTGCTAGTTATTTAATTTCACTAAAAGTAATGACCCCAAGATACCATGCAAAATGAAAATTTTAAATCAACTAATAACTGACAAAAAAACAAGGTCTTTATAACAAGAGTGTATGAAAAGCCACACAAATACTCATCAAAGTGATAGCTATAGTAATTCACAGGCTTACAACACAGGAAAAAATAACGGATTCCCATTTTTGGATATTTTAGGGTATTTAACCCATTCGCCCCTGAACTGCCCGTAACTGCCCGTGCGGATCCAGGTCCTTTCTACCCTTTGTGACGTCATCAGTTTTAACGGTCAAGGACAACTTTCTTCGCTAACTTGTGCAGAGTGAAGAGATCTTTCAAACCATACCAGAATGAGCACAATTCAGTCAAGGACACGGGAGAAAGAGGCAAAAAACCATGTGACATTGACCTGAAAATCTCCATGAAAATCTTGTTCCATTACCCACCTACCTTTCCTTTCACCTAATCCTAAGATCCTAAAAGCTTTTCTAAAAACTCTTCCCACCAAAATAAAGCCTACTAAATGCCCAGCAAGAGAAAAAAAAAATGAGGCAAGAAAAGTGAAAAAAGAAGGGAGGAGAGTTCTAAAGCAAAAAGTAACAGTCAAGACTGCTGTGTCACTTTTAAACCCAAAAACTATCTCGAAATTTTGCTTTCTGCGCATATGCCCGAACTTTGCAAGCTGATATTTTGCATCTGGATCAGAAGGCCGCGAAGTGTACGACCTGTAGACTGGTTTGTGGTAAGTTTTAGCTCTTTATAGCACGACAGTGACCAGAAAACCACTCGACTAGCTTCAAAACGCGTTTTTCGGCAAAATCTCCAGGAGTGAATGGGTTAAAGAATACCCACAAAAATCCCAAATTTGGAGGAGTGAGACAAGTCCCAATCAGGGAACTTGGTTCGGAATTCCCCGGTTGGGACTTGTCTCACTTTGCCAAATTTGGGATTTTTATAGGTATTCTTTAAATACCCGAAAAAATCCAAAAATGGGAATCCGTTATTTTTTCCTGTGCAAGAAGCAATAATTATTTTCAACCAAACAGTTTTTTCTCTGCAAGGAAAGCCAAGTATACACAGCATTCCTATCCAACTGTTTTACTTCACAAATTTGCAAAGGCTCAGTCTGTGTGATAATCAACTGCAAGACATTCCATGGTCTATTATTTACCTGCGGCAACTCAAGGAACTCGATGTTTCCTTCAATGCATTGGTAGGTGCTGGTTTTATTCAATTTTGAGATTGTTTTATTCATCCTATACCAGGGCTGTCAACCCCCCACGTCCTCAGATATTGAGAATTGTTGGGAAGGGACGATAGATGACGTCATAATGCACGGCACTTGACGTCATTTGTGACAAAAAAAAACTGTGAAAAAGATGTTGTTGGAATTGTAAAATTTGACCTAATTGATTTACTTCCCACCAATCACATCATTGCTTATATTACAACGGCATACTGGAGTTTGTGAGGAAAAGTTCGATGTTAACAGTTAAATAGCTCAAATAAGGAAAAATATGTGAAATTTCATTGTCAGAAAGTCGAATCTACAAGAAATGGCAAACTTCGGCGATTATCTGGGAGATTTCAGACTCTAATCTGGAGACCGGGAGAAATGGTTCAAAATCTGGTGTCTCCCAGATTATCCGGGAGAGTAATTGACAGCGGCCCTGCTATACAATGTTATTAATTCACAGCAGCTGATCACATGAGGCTTGATATTGGCCACAAATTAGGATATTATCTGTACCACATTGCTGTAAGTGTATAATAGGCTCATTTATTACTTATTTCACGATACTAAATCACTTTTGGGAAATTCTTTTTGCTAAAATGTGGAAAAGCCCAAGGCTTAATTCAAATGTAAATGAAATACTGTATACAATGTTGTGTAGACAGTTACAAGCACATACTGTTATTGGTTATGGTACTTGTTAACCACCTTTTAAAAGTTCCTGGAAATTCAAGCACACAGTTAATTTGTGTTCTCAAAGAACTGTCCATCCACTTGTTAAAAATTAATCATTAATTCTTGTTGTTTTCTTGAACATTAGCATGTTCATATTTTGTTAGCTAAATAATAATATTGTCCATTTACTTCTATGTAAAAAAATGTTTTCAATTATATACTATGTGTTTATGTTACTCTTTAATTGCTTATTCACTATGAGCTGTTAGCTATTATTGTTTCCCCTTATTATTTTACTTATCAATTTTTATTTTATTAGAGTGTTCTTCCAAGAATTGTGTGCTATGTTCCAACCTTGCACGTTCTATCATTTCAGTAAGAAGACTAAAACTTTGCCACAGAAATATATTTGTCCTCAAAAAAATGAAGGGATCAAGAGCAATATTAAGTGACTATTCTTTATTCAAGGGAGTGCTTCTTTTTTCAAGTGTAAGATGTTTAGTTTTGAAAGCCATGAAATTCATCTGTTAGCCCTTTTGGGCCCCTTCACAGACCCAAATGACAGATTTTCCTACCCTGTCGTATCCTTCAACGGTAAAATCCCCACCCTTTCATATACCTTAAGCCTAAAAATGGTACCCCTTTCAGGTGGAGCCTCCCCTGATAGGCCATTATAGAGAGTACCCCCTGGGCGTGGCATGCATCACAATGGGTGGGGCATATAAAGTCTCTATTTTCTTGGTGCTCTAGAGTACTTTTAAAACTACGTATAAGTTCATGGTGAAGAAAATGTTCCAAAGGGACTAATACTAATCCTCCATCCTCTCTCTTTTTATCTTTTTCTTCAGAAACAACTTTATCACCTATTTACCAACAGAGCTGCTTAATTTACCCAGTCTTAAGACTTTAGAGGCGCAAGATAATCCCTTGGTTTCGCCTCCTCCAGCAATCGCAGAGAGAGGAAGAGAATCCATTTTAGCTTACCTTAGAAAGAGAAAAAGCAGAAGAAACATGTTTTCAGACTTCAAGCCATGGATCTCTCCAAATGATAACCTGGTCACTGTGGAGGTATCAACCCTGGTAGAGCTCTGTGTCAAGTAAGTATAGCTCTGCTTAGCCTGCGTGGTAGGTCTTTGAAGGGGGAGGGGAAAGGGGGGATCATTTAAGGCATACAAGTACACAGGGGTGTGTGGGAGATGATGTTAATTAAATTGGAAACTTTCCCTTGAAAGAGGGATTTAGAAGAAGACGTTTCCTTCCCAACTTACTCCCACACCTATCGAGTACAAAGAGTACACACAAGAGAGGGAGTTAGAGGGAGACATTCTCTTCCTACCTTCCTTCCTTGCCTCCTTGTTTCCTTATCGCGATCTCACGCACCTCTATTTCAGGTAATCCTGTGTAACCATTCAAATGAAACCTCTTCAACACTAGCAAATGACACAGGCTCCATATAAAAAGGGTGTATCTATGATGCACTATATTTACCTTGGCAAGAATGGCTGCATTGACATTGGGAAGTGGGACTGGTTCATCATCGTCTTCATCCATGCCAAGATCTAAAAATTGAAGCATGGTAATATGGGTCAAACCAAAAAGACCTTAAGGTTGAGTAAACAGCCTGCATTTTAATCTCAAAATATTAGCTTTCTGTGGCATCATTTTTTTCCTTGCACATAGCCTTGTACAACTTTTTCCTATGGACTCTCTAAGATTGACACTGTCAAAAAAGCACCTTGAGATGGTCCTGACTGTTGTTCAGTCAAGTTTTTACAATCTCTAAAACAAAAATGAAACCCACTCTAAAATAAGCACCAACTGTCAATCATAATTCACTGTACATAGCCAGTAATTTTCACGCACATCAAACTGCCATTTGCTCATGCACTTACTTGAGTTATTAATATAGAGTGAAGTTCCCCTAAAGTAAAGCCATTTCTATTTTTTAAAAAATAAAATAATGTCCTGATGTCTTATGCCTATTTATAATAACACATTCAACATTAATTCTGCAACATGTTTGTAGATATGAAACTGTGTAATAAATACTGAATACAATGTTATGTAACTGTAGAGATGTGATGATCATCTCTGCACTTATTTCTTCATCATCAAAATTCAAACATTCATCATTTCACAATGTTACGTGTAATCACAAAAAGGGCTTCTCCTTTGAACTCACCTTCAAGCATAGTTTTTGTGACAGATGCTTTGACCACTTCTACACCAACTTCATAAATTTCTCCATCTGAGCTTTGTAGTTTAATTTCTGGCATCTGAACCAATAAAAACCACAAACCATAAAATGTTACACAAACAGAGGGGCCTAGAATATAGCCCCAAGTTACTCCCTTCCTTGCTAAGCATTTCATTTAGTCAAGCATTTGTCGAGCAATATTTTGCTCTTTCTGTATGGCCAGGTTGTTAAAAACGGGATGGCATAACCCAAGGATAGCACAATATTTTAGGGGCAGATCCAGAAAATTTAGAAAGAGGTAACTGGGAGACTTGCCAGTTACTATAACATTTTATTCATTGGTCACAGAACTCTGACAGATTTTTGTGTTCAAAGATTAAGGATATAGAAGACACAATTTACTGAAATAAGAGACATGACTTAATTTAGTATGTTGAAACTGCCCATAGGTGAACTCCAATAAAGCTACACTTTCATAAGGGGAGTGGTCACTTACAAGAGGTTTCTGAGTGAGGGCTCCAACACCTCACAAATTCTTGGTTTGCAACCACATGACAAGGCCGCCATGTTGGGGGTCAATACAATAGAATTTTTTTTCTCGAAGAATTTACATAAAAATAGAGTTTAAATCCCAGAGGAGAGAAATGCTTTTGTTCTTGGCCACCAACATGACACAAACCAGCAATAGCCTGACTTCTGGCAGTATAGGTGTTATTGTCTCATTTGCTCAGAAGCCCTTCTAGCTAATCCAGCCAGGCTAACCACACACATGCTGGCAGAATAGGACACCACACCACACCTGGGACTATGTCCCCTACTATATATCAACAGGATGTGTCGTCTTAAAAGTCCCACAGATTTTGAGTGAGCAAGGGTTGTGAGACCAAACCCGCAGTTCATTGTCCTTATCAAAAAAGACTCCTCAGTTATTTGAGGACCTACAGTGTTGGTCTTGCCAGAATTGGAAAAGAAGCCTCCTGCTTAGAAGACAGATACTAATCCAAACTGGTTTGCTGTGGCAGTTTGAACCAAAGTGCTTAGACCGGGAACATTCTGATGTTTTGAATGGATGGTCCCTCACTCGCTGAGGATCACAGTACCACACATTGCATGTGGATAAATTTAAATTTTCAATTTTACCACAGACTTAAATGCTACATATAGTAAAATGCAAGTTCTCGAGACAATTCAAAAGCAACAAAAGCAGACACATGTTGCTTAAAAAACTGAACCCACATCTTAAATCAATACATACGGACCAGTTGCAGTGATAGCTATTGACAGAGATAGTTGCCATGACAGTGAACACATAAAATATATGTTAATTTCTTTGCAACACTTTTATCCCTTCAACTAGGAAGTTAACTGTTTGCGGAAAACTCCAAAAAAAGTATTTTTACATGCTTACTGCACACTCAGAGCATGATTCACGTAGAAAAACGATGCACAACAGACACTAAAATGAACGTTAAGAGAATATAATAGAAAAAAAGAAATACCTCACTCGTCCAAGTTTGGTTTAGTGTCTTTTTGAAGACTGTAACAGACGTAACTGAAGAAAACCCCACGTCAAAAAATAATTACAGTCGAACCTCGCTATTTCGAACTCCGTTAATTCGAAGTCCCCGCTATTTCGAAGGAAGATCGAATGCCCTTGGATTTACCCTTCCCCTTTACGCTTCCCCGGTTATTTCGAAGCCCCGCTATTTCGAACGTTTTTTCATTTCCCTTGGGACTTCGAAATAGCGGGGTTCGACTGTATCTATATTTTGGCATCAACTTCGACAACGGCCGGGAGGAACTGTCCCAGAATTCCTCTAAAAAGCAAAAATTGTCCGTGGGAAACTGGTAACAATGACGTTTTGGTGGGCTTACATGAAGGAATGCACGATGACAACAAGAAAGTGGTCACTAAGCACGGTTTGACACACGCAAAAATGGAAACGTGGGTGAAAATGTGTAGTCTGTCTCGTGTCAAAGAATGAAAAGTTAATTTTCCTTTCTGGCTATGGATTTTCTTTTGCAACATTTTAGAAGGTTATTTTCGTTCTTGTGCGGAAATTCTGACGATGTGCACCCGAAGGTAAGCCAAAAAGGTTTAATTGAGTCTTGAGTTTAAAAGCTGCAAAAATCATAACTTTCATTTTATAAATGACAGCAGATATTATCGATGAAGATAAAAACTGTCGTTAGACGAGAGACGTAAGCAACTGTGGAGATTCAGTAGAATCTCTGCCTGCAAAATCCTACCATAAATGTAGATGAACACTAAATTTTGCCATTAAGCAAATACACTTCCTCGTCCACCCTAACAAGTCGACCCAAACAAGTGACAAACTTAACCTTAAAAAAAGGATTGTGTTAGATGGGATCCAGGTCGATAACAGTCAAAATATTATGATAATTAAAAGGCTTGGCAATAAAAGTACTTATATTGATCAGAGAATGCACGTTTGATGAGTTATGATGCATGGGTCATCCCTGTACTTTGTGGAGTGTAGCTTCCAGCTTAATCTGCAACCGATTACCACTACTGTGGTGCTGTACCTGGGATACTGCTCCATCCTAAGGGAGCATACACTGCTAACAACAAGAGCATGCCATTAGTCAACTTTACAAGCATGCTTTTTTCATTTGTAAAAGAACGAAGTTTATCTGTAGTTTGACCAAAGCCACTTGCGTCTTATCTCCATGCACCACTTTACCAGGGGGGAGGGGGGGTACTGGCATATATGAGCTATATAGGTATGTGCCACTGTGAAGGGTATGATTTTCAAGCAGTTTACTCTGGGATATGGTATATATATATATCAGAGAGTTTAGGTCTAGAATAGGGTATCATTTTCCAGGAAACTGATCAATTGGTTGAAGATTTCAGTCTAGACCAGGGAAACCAGGAAATGCTACTCAAAAATGTAAAATAATCAGTTTTGTTTTAGTTGGACTGTGGTTTCTGGAAAACAGCTACTCTAGGATAGGGGGAATTTGGGGAATTTAGTCTAGTATAAGGAAGCAAAATTCACTTGAACTATAGATTTGGTTTAGGCTAAGGGTTCCAGGGTCACAGCAGCACATAGCCACCCAAAACTTTCAGGTACATTACGTCAGAACAATATAAGGCAGGTATACAGTCATGGCATTCAAGGACATCATGTGGTAAAACCTATATTAATAATTGCCACCTCTTTAAGTTTATAATAATAAACAGTTGATGTTTTTCTCCTAGTGGCAGACAGTCCATAAATTAAAAAAAGTTATAAAAAGAAGGTGAATAACATACAAATTAGGGTAATCTGGTGCTGTACCTTACTTGCTTGTTCTGAACTTTTCCATTCTGAAGTTTTATCTGTTTATTTGTTATTATATAGAAGCCACTGGATCCAAATAATACAACCAGAATTACCGTTGCCCTTGCGGAAGCCTGGCCTGCATTGCAAACTCTCCATTTGGGGAATATCGTGAGTAAGTCATGTGGGAGCAGCACTCAAAAAAAGACACCAGAACAAAGGGCTCCCTTTCTCTACCTTTCATGGCTCTGCAGCTCTCATGCAGGCATTCTCTTGCTGATCGATTGCCTCTCAAAATTTAATGGAGAGCTTGCTTACAGGCTAATGGATGATCATGATCAGTTGCACTGACAGAGTCTCACTGTATTCTTTATGTTTAACTCATTATTTCTCAATAGCATTCTTGGTAATCTTTCCTAGATTTGTCTTTCTGATGCTGATGTTTCATCTGCAGAGGAAGCAAATATGATATTGCAAACACATAGCAACCCTCACCAAGTTGAGGAATTTATTCTTGAAGGTATGCATATTTTATAAAGCTTTGTCAGTGCATTTATTTAAATAAATTGCCTTCATATCAATGTACTATTATAGAGTTCCCAATCCCCATCCACCTATAGATTTGTCCTGTCCATGTATTTTAGGGTCCCAGAGCCACAAAATATCGTGCAAATAAAAACAATAACAACAACTTGACGTCTTTACAATTTTGTGCTCTGCTAGTTATTTAATTTCACTAAAAGTAATGACCCCAAGGTACCATGCAAAATGAAAATTTTTAAATCAACTAATAACTGACAAAAAAACAAGGTCTTTATATCAAGAGTGTATGAAAAGCCACATAAATACTCATCAAAGTGATAGCTATAGTAATTCACACACTTACAATTGCACGAAGCAATAATTATTTTCAACCAAACTGTTTTTTCTCTGCAAGGAAAGCCAAGCATACACAGCATTCCTATCCAACTGTTTTCACAAATTTGCAAAGGCTCAGTCTGTGTGGTAATCAACTGCAAGACATTCCATGGTCTATTATTTACCTGCGGCAACTCAAGGAGCTCGATGTTTCCTTCAATGCTTTGGTAGGTGCTGGTTTTATTCAATTTTGAGATTGTTTTATTCATTCTATACCAGGGCTGTCAACCCCCCACGTCCTCAGATATTGAGAATTGATGGGGAAGGGATGATAGATGATGTCACAATGCACGGCACATGACCTCATTTGTGACAAAAAAAAACGCAAAAAAGATGTTGTTGGAATTGTAAAATTTGACCTAATTGATTTACTTCCCACCAATCACATCATTGCTTATATTACAACGGCATACCGGAGTTTGTGAGGAAAAGTTCGATGTTAACAGTAAAATAGCTCAAATAAGGCAAAATATGTGACATTTCATTGTCAGAAAGTCGAATCTACAAGAAATGGCAAACTTCGGCGATTATCTGGGAGATTTCAGACTCTAATCTGGAGACCGGGAGAAACGGTTCAAAATCTGGTGTCTCCCAGATTATCCGGGAGAGTAATTGACAGCCCTGCTATAAAATGTTATTAATTCACAGCAGCTGATCACATGAGGCTTGATATTGGCCAAAAATTAAGATATTATCTGTACCACATTACTGTAAGTGCATAACAGGCTCATTTATTACTTAATATTTCACGATACTAAATCACTTTTGGGAAATTCTTTTTGCTAAAATGTGGAAAAGGCCAAGGCTTAATTCAAATGTAAATGAAATTACTGTATACAATTTTGTGTAGACAGTTACAAGCATATACTGTTATTGGTTATGGTACTTGTTAACCACCTTTTAAAAGTTCCCAGAAATTCAAGCACACTGTTAATTTGTGTTCTCAAAGAACTTTCCATCCACCTGTTAAAAATTGATCATTAATTCTTGTTGTTTTGTTGTACATTAGCATGTTCATATTTTGTTGGCTAAATAATAATATTGTCCATAATTTACTTCTATGTAAAAAAATGTTTTCAATTATATACTATGTGTTTATGTTACTCTTTAATTGCTTATTCACTATGAGCTGTTAGCTATTATTGTTTCCCCTTATTATTTTATTTATCAATTTTTATTTTATTAGAGTGTTCTTCCAAGAATTGTGTGCTATGTTCCAACCTTGCACGTTCTATCATTTCAGTAAGAAGACTAAAACTTTGCCACAGAAATATATTTGTCCTCAAAAAAATGAAGGGATCAAGAGCAATATTAAGTGACTATTCTTTATTCAAGGGAGTGCTTCTTTTTTCAAGTGTAAGATGTTTAGTTTTGAAAGCCATGAAATTCATCTGTTAGCCCTTTTGGGGCCCCTTCACAGACCCAAATGACAGATTTTCCTACCCTGTCGTATCCTTCAACGGTAAAATCCCCACCCTTTCATATACCTTAAGCCTAAAAATGGTACCCCTTTCAGGTGGAGCCTCCCCTGATAGGCCATTATAGAGAGTACCCCCTGGGCGTGGCATGCATCACAATGGGTGGGGCATATAAAGTCTCTATTTTCTTGGTGCTCTAGAGTACTTTTAAAAGTACGTATAAGTTCATGGTGAAGAAAATGTTCCAAAGGGACTAATACTAATCCTCCATCCTCTCTCTTTTTATCTTTTTCTTCAGAAACAACTTTATCACCTATTTACCAACAGAGCTGCTTAATTTACCCAGTCTTAAGACTTTAGAGGCGCAAGATAATCCCTTGGTTTTGCCTCCTCCAGCAATCGCAGAGAGAGGAAGAGAATCCATTTTAGCTTACCTTAGAAAGAGAAAAAGCAGAAGAAACATGTTTTCAGACTTCAAGCCATGGATCTCTCCAAATGATAACCTGGTCACTGTAGAGGTATCAACCCTGGTAGAGCTCTGTGTCAAGTAAGTATAGCTCTGCTTAGCCTGCGTGGTAGGTCTTTGAAGGGGGAAGGGAAAGGGGGGATCATTTAAGGCATACAAGTACACGGGGGTGTGTGGGAGATGATGTTAATTGAATTGGAAACTTTCCCTTGAAAGAGGGATTTAGAGGAAGACGTTTCCTTCCCAACTTACTCCCACACCTATCGAGTACAAAGAGTACACACAAGAGAGGGAGTTAGAGGGAGACATTCTCTTCCTACCTTCCTTCCTTGCCTCCTTGTTTCCTTATCGCGATCTCACGCACCTCTATTTCAGGTAATCCTGTGTAACCATTCAAATGAAACCTCTTCAACACTAGCAAATGACACAGGCTCCATATAAAAAGGGTGTATCTATGATGCACTATATTTACCTTGGCAAGAATGGCTGCATTGACATTGGGAAGTGGGACTGGTTCATCATCGTCTTCATCCATGCCAAGATCTAAAAATTGAAGCATGGTAATATGGGTCAAACCAAAAAGACCTTAAGTTGAGTAAACAGCCTGCATTTTAATCTCAAAATATTAGCTTTCTGTGGCATCATTTTTTTCCTTGCACAAAGCCCTGTACAACTTTTTCCTATGGACTCTCTAAGATTGACACTGTCAAAAAAGCACCTTGAGATGGTCCTGACTGTTGTTCAGTCAAGTTTTTACAATCTCTAAAACAAAAATGAAACCCACTCTAAAATAAGCACCAACTGTCAATCATAATTCACTGTACATAGCCAGTAATTTTCACGCACATCAAACTGCCATTTGCTCATGCACTTACTTGAGTTATTAATATAGAGTGAAGTTCCCCTAAAGTAAAGCCATTTCTATTTTTTAAAAAATAAAATAATGTCCTGATGTCTTATGCCTATTTATAATAACACATTCAACATTAATTCTCCAACATGTTTGTAGATATGAAACTGTGTAATAAATACTGAATACAATGTTATGTAACTGTAGAGATGTGATGATCATCTCTGCACTTATTTCTTCATCATCAAAATTCAAACATTCATCATTTCACAATGTTACGTGTAATCACAAAAAGGGCTTCTCCTTTGAACTCACCTTCAAGCATAGTTTTTGTGACAGATGCTTTGACCACTTCTACATCAACTTCATAAATTTCTCCATCTGAGCTTTGTAGTTTAATTTCTGGCATCTGAACCAATAAAAACCACAAACCATAAAATGTTACACAAACAGAGGGGCCTAGAATATAGCCCCAAGTTACTCCCTTCCTTGCTAAGCATTTCATTTAGTCAAGCATTTGTCGAGCAATATTTTGCTCTTTCTGTATGGCCAGGTTGTTAAAAACGGGGATGGCATAACCCAAGGATAGCACAATATTTTAGGGGCAGATCCAGAAAATTTAGAAAGAGGTAACTGGGAGACTTGCCAGTTACTATAACATTTTATTCATTGGTCACAGAACTCTGACAGATTTTTGTGTTCAAAGATTAAGGATATAGAAGACACAATTTACTGAAATAAGAGACATGACTTAATTTAGTATGTTGAAACTGCCCATAGGTGAACTCCAATAAAGCTACACTTTCATAAGGGGAGTGGTCACTTACAAGAGGTTCCTGAGTGAGGGCTCCAACACCTCACAAATTCTTGGTTTGCAACCACATGACAAGGCCGCCATGTTGGGGGTCAATACAATAGAATTTTTTTTCTCGAAGAATTTACATAAAAATAGAGTTTAAATCCCAGAGGAGAGAAATGCTTTTGTTCTTGGCCACCAACATGACACAAACCAGCAATAGCCTGACTTCTGGCAGTATAGGTGTTATTGTCTCATTTGCTCAGAAGCCCTTCTAGCTAATCCAGCCAGGCTAACCACACACATGCTGGCAGAATTGGACACCACACCACACCTGGGACTATGTCCCCTACTATATATCAACAGGATGTGTCGTCTTAAAAGTTTCACAGATTTTGAGTGAGCAAGGGTTGTGAGACCAAACCCGCAGTTCATTGTCCTTATCAAAAAAGACTCCTCAGTTATTTGAGGACCTACAGTGTTGGTCTTGCCAGAATTGGAAAAGAAGCCTCCTGGTTAGAAGACAGATACTAATCCAAACTGGTTTGCTGTGACAGTTTGAACCAAAGTGCTTAGACCGGGAACATTCTGATGTTTTGAATGGATGGTCCCTCACTCGCTGAGGATCACAGTACCACACATTGCATGTGGATAAATTTAAATTTTCAATTTTACCACAGACTTAAATGCTACATATAGTAAAATGCAAGTTCTCGAGACAATTCAAAAGCAACAAAAGCAGACACATGTTGCTTAAGAAACTGAACCCACATCTTAAATCAAGTTATTATTCATTCAAAATATTTCCCCGATTCTGATTGGCTAAAAGCACACGTTTAATTCACCATAACCAGTTACTGATGACCAAATTTGGAAGAATTTTGACTTTAACGAGGAAATGACGTCAAAAATGCAGCGTTGTCGCAGGTTAAGGCACCGTTAACCGAGAAGACCTGGGGACGAGGTTGAGTTGTTTTGGTTGTGAACTTGAAAAAATGGCGAACGTTTCACTCGTTTCAAGAGTAAGAACTAGTCGAAAAAATAGCTAAAAACACGGCAAGAACAGCAAGAAGACAACTCGAAGGGCGACATCTGCCATTTGGAGAATATTTGTGGAGCTGTACAAACCTAAACGTACACTATCGAAGATGAACTGAACATCGATGGATCGATGGAGGTAAGCATGTTTTAGCTATGTTTTTAAACTAGGAATTATTTTGAATGAATAATAAAACAGTTATTGAATTCGGCTTTCGTATCATATGAAGAATTATGGACATCTCGGAGGGTGTTATCCGCCTCGTCGTACGGCCTCGACGGATAACACCCTCCTCGATCTCCATAATTCTTCATAAGATACTCAGCCTCATTCATTAACTATTTATTTAACTGTCTATTTGCATATTTATGGCGGGCGGACGCTAATTTTTTAGCTCCTCGTATTTTGATTATTTCGCTCTTTTTCTTGCCTATTTCATCGATTTGTCAGTATTTTTGTTTTTCCTGTGCACTAAAATTATGCCAGAAACACGTAATTCTAAGACATCCAGCGGCTCACCAAGTGCTGACAAGAATCCCTCGAATGAATTTGTAACGACAGTGATGTTGAAAGAGATGCTTCAGCTTCAAGAAAGGATGTTTAAAACCCTTGTAGATTCGCTTGTGAGCAATTTCAATTCTCGACTAGATACAGTGGTTGGAACTGTGGCTGAACTTAAGACTTCCCTAAACATATGCCACAAGGACACAAAAGAATTCAAACAAAGTCTTGAATTCTCTCAGAAAGATATCGACGAGCTAAAGCCGTGTAAAACCAAACTTGCTGAGATAGAGGATGACATCGAGGACATCTACGACTCTATCGACTACCATATGGACAAATTAGAATATTTGGAGAATCAGAGTAGAAGAAACAACATCAGAATTGATGGGATCTTAGAAGAAGAAAACGAATCGTAGGACACTACAGAGGAAAAAGTCAAACAAGTTCTAGCGGAGAAGCTCAACCTTGAAGAAGCGCTCTACATCGAACGTGCTCATCGTGTTGGTAGGGTTGCTTCTGGCCCTAGAAGACGCCCTCGCACAATTGTGTGCAAACTTCGAGACTTTAAGCAAAAGGAGCAAATATTGAAGGCGACAAGAAGAATTAAACCTGTCGGTTTATACGTAAATGAAGATCTTGCTAAGGAGACCCTTGATAAGCGTGAAGAGCAGAGACCCAAGCTGGAGGAAGCAAAGCGGAATGGAAAAATAGCGTACTTTGTGTTGGACAAATTGATTGTAAAGGACAGACGTGGTTAAATCAGATAAGTGGTTAAATTAGATAAGTTTATTACAGTGACACAATACTCGCTATCAGATGTACTGCCCTTTAATCATTTAGATGATTCTAGCTTTTCTCTGGCGCTATATGAACTACAGAATGGTCCTGTTCACTTTGATCCCGATAGATTTTCTAGCTTACGTTACAATCCAATTTTTTCAAACTCAAACGCTTCTTTGACACTGTCTGGCAGTCTTGATCCTGACATTAATTTTCATGCAGTTGAGACACCCTGCGACTATTTTATTGAAAATCAATTTAACGAAATGCTCAGACGCGAAAATTATTCTGATGCCGATTTCTCTTTCCTACATCTTAATATTCGTAGTCTTCCTCATAATTTAGTAAAGCTGACTGACTATCTATCATGCTTAAACATAAAATTTTCTGTAATCGGAATTTCTGAGACCTGGCTAAACGATTCTGCTCATTCGGTCGATATTAATGGTTTCAAATTTCTTCACAAGTATAGGCAAAATAGAACTGGAGGTGGGGTAGGGCTTTATATTTCAAACGATCTAGAGTTCAAACTTCGAGAAGATTTGTCCCTCCATAATGTTGATACTGTAGAATCACTGTTCATTGAATTAATAAGACCTCGAGAAAAAAATATAATTGTTGGTATTGTTTACAGACCGCCAAATCATAGACTCGACGATTTCTTGTCTACAAACAATGAGTTGTTAGGTAATATCTCTAGAGAAAACAAAATATGCTTCCTAATGGGGGACTTTAATATTAATTTAATTAACTACCAAAATCATCACCTCACAGGCCAATTCCTAGATGGAATGTACTCTAATATGTTTTTTCCTTTGATTACGCGTCCCTCGAGAATTACTTCACATACTGCTACGTTAATAGATAATATTTTTGCGAACAACTTTTTTGAACGTTCGAGAAGCGGCTTATTATTTACTGACATTTCAGATCATCTACCCGTCTTCTCAATTCATTCAGATAACGTTAACACGTCGGTAAATCGATGTCCACAAGACCCCTTCTTTATTAGAGATAAGAATCCGAATAATATTCCTACTTTTGTTGAAAAACTAGAAGTTGTTGATTGGTCTTCGATTAAAACTTGTGATGAGCCAGATATTGCGTACAAACGCTTTCATGAAATGTATACAAAGATTTATAACGATTGCTTCCCTCTCAAGAAGGCGACTAGAAAGCAGAGGCGCTTTAAAAAACCGTGGTTAACGAAAGCTCTTCTTAAATCAATTAATACAAAGAATAAACTTTACAAAAAATATCTTCAAGTTCCAACAGTCGACAATTGTTCACTCTACAAAAGATACAAGAACAAATTGAATCACACCTTGCGTTTGGCTAAGCATCGGTATTATGAAAAGAAATTGGAAGATGCTAAATCAAATACACATGCGACCTGGAAAATTTTAAACGAAGTCTTAAATAGAAAAAAGTCGAGGCCTCAATTAAATACAATGTTTAAGTCAGACGGTCAGGAGATTTCTGATCCAGTGGAAGTAGCAAATAGGTTTTGCAGCTACTTCTCTAGTATTGGTCCCAACCTCGCAAAGAAGATACAGCCTCCTCCTTGTTCACATAAAGATTTTCTATCTGGATCATTTCGAGAATCAATCTTTTTTAGCCCAACAACAGAGGATGAAATTATTACCATTGCTCAATCTTTTGCTTCCGGGAAAGCAGCTGGATATGATAATATTCCAATGTCTATAATTAAGGAATCCATTCAAATCATTTCGGGACCTCTGGTTCACATAATGAATTTATCGATCGCTCATGGCGTTGTACCAGATCAAATGAAAATAGCTCGTGTGGTACCACTGTTTAAAGCTGATGACCAGTCACTATTCACCGACTATAGGCCTGTCTCGGTTCTACCAAGCTTTTCAAAATTTCTAGAGAGAATCATCTATAATCGTTTGTTTGATTATTTAACTAATTTACATATTCTCTGTGATAACCAGTTCGGCTTCAGGAAAAACCACTCTACGACGCTTGCCTTGATTGATTTGCATGAAAAAATTTCATCTGCTATTGATGGTGGTGAATTAGCGGTTGGTGTCTTTTTAGATCTCTCGAAAGCTTTCGATACAGTCAATCACTCCATCTTATTTGATAAACTTGAACACTATGGTATACGTGGCTTGGCTCTGAAATGGATTAAGAGCTATTTTTCCAACAGACTTCAATTTGTAGAATACAATGGTTATGTTTCGTATCGTCCTAATATCATGTGTGGCGTTCCCCAAGGTTCAATACTAGGGCCTTTGTTTTTTCTGCTCTACATCAACGATATAATCAACACGTCAACAATATTACAACTGATATTATTTGCTGATGATACAAACGTATTTGTGTCTCACAAGGATAAAGACTGCCTTACTAATATACTGAACGCTGAACTAAATAAGTTGTCAATATGATTTAGAGCTAACAGGCTTTCATTAAACTTGAAAAAAACCAAATTCATTTCATTTAAACCATCCCAAAAGCGTACAAATCAAACTATTCAACTTTTCATTAATAGTCAAAAAATTGATCAAGTAAAAGAAACAGTTTTCCCGGGAGTAATCATGGATGAAAATTTAAATTGGAAATCTGAAATCTCACATGTCGCCAATAAAGTTTCTAAATGCACAGGAATTATTCGTAAATCCAGTTTCTATTTATCCACGAAAACCTTACGAACACTATATTTTTCTCTAGTCTATCCATACCTTTTTTACTGCAACTTAGTTTGGGCCTCTACTTACAGAACTAACCTTATTCGTCTTGAGATTTTACAGAAACGAGTGATCAGAACTATAGCTAAAACCACTTTCGATGCACATACTGATCCAATCTTTCAAAATCTTGGTATCTTAAAATTTCATGATATATACTTAATACAACTAGGCTTATTCATGTACTCCTATCAAAACCATACTCTACCTTCAAAATTTCATTGTAAATTTACCTTACAAAGTCAAATTCATTCGTATAATACAAGAAACTTGTGTAAATTTCGTCTGCCTTTCTGTCGTACTCGAACCAAGCAATTTTCCGTTTTTTATCAAGGACCTAAATTTTACAACACCTTAAACACCAACATCATCAACGCTTCCTCACCTTTCTCCTTTAAAAGAGCACTTAAGGCATTTATTTGTAATAATTATTAGTATACTTCAACAAAAATCTTGGGAAGAAGCCTTTTAATATTCAACATTTATTTGTAAACTTCCGTAATATTGATTAGTTTAATTTTTCACCTGATATTATATTGTACCCGTCCGAGCCGTAATTTTTATGCCATCTTCGAAAAATTGTAATTGAGGAGACCTAATTAACATAAGCTCTATAGTTTCTTTTAGGCCTCCTCGCCATCTCTTCCTACAATTTTTTTTTTATTGTAATTGTGTGGCAAATAAATAAAATACCTACCTAAAAATACCTTAACTGTTAAATATACGGACCAGTTGCAGTGATTCAGAGTGATTGCTATTGACAGAGATGCGATGACAGTGAACTCATAAAATATATGTAAATTTCTTTGCAACACTTTTATCCCTTCAAGCAGGTTAAAACTGAAAGAAGGAATTTAACTGTTTGCGGAAAATTGCAAAAAAGTATTTTTATAAGCTTACTGCACGCCAGAGCATGATTCACGTAGAAAAACGATGCACAGCAGGACACTAAAATGAACGTTAAGAGGATATAATAGAAAAAAAGAAATACCTTACTCGTCCAAGTTTGCTTTAGTGTCTTTTTGAAGACTGTAACAGACCTAAATGAAGAAAAGCCGACGCCAATAAACTGTGCTCTATTTTTTAGCACCGACTTCGAAAACCGACCGTGAGGAAAACTCTCCCACAATTCCTCAAAAACCCAAAAATTTTCCGACGGAAACTGGTAACAATGACGTTTGGTTGTGCTTACATGAAGAAATTCGCGATGACAACAGAGCTTTATTACCAAATAAAAGTTAACTTAATTTACAATATAATATATTAATACAGAAAAAAAGGTAACATTTACTCAGAATAACTAAAAAGCTAATCGAGCTGAGTAAAGCTAAATAATGTTCAGGCATAGGAGGTAGGTTGGCACTAAAGCTAGAACAAACAAGGAATTAGTAAATAGATAAAAGGAAAAAAATGAAAAAGGAAAAAAAAAAAAAGACTTACGAACAGTAAGACTGTAAGATGTTTGACATGACTTTGTTTTTAAAGGATTTAAGGGAGAGGTGTTTAATGCTTTCATCAAGGTTATTCCAAACTTTTACAGCCGCAAGCGAAAGTTGAATTTACCATAGTTTGTTTTAATAGTATCGAGGTAATAGGTTGATTTAGAAGCAAGCCTGGTATTGTATGAGTGTATGGATGTTACCGTTTTAAAGAAATTTTCAAAGGAGGATGGAAGAAGATTATGGTGATAGTTATACATGAGGAGTGCATTTATGAAGGGTAACAAGATCAGTTAATTTAAGATTAAAGAATGTTTAATTTCTTAAAAAGAGGCTCAGAGTGATCAGGGGCACCCAACGAGAGTATAGTTCAAAACCACATAAACATAGCATTGTTGACCGTACTTTAGTATTTACACGGTAGATAAAGGCTTATTTTTATCCCCTAAAAATTTCTCATCTGTTCGGATTTCCTAGCTGAAAGTATAGTGATCCGAAAATTATAGGGAGCAAAATTTACCGTTTCGAAAATTTCAGCCAGAAAAAAGGCTCCCGAAAATTCTAGGTGACCTTTTTAGGGTAAAAATCCGTTAAAAATGGACAATTATACGATTTTTTTGAACTTCGAAAATCTTAGGAGAGGCAGGCAAGCAAGAAATTTGTCAGAAAATGATCCGAAAATTCTAGACCTCAAATCGTCTTCCGAACAGATAATTTTCCGAAAATTGTCGTTGGGTGCCCCTGAGTGATCACCTGGTTCCGAAAAAGTTATAATACGTGTTGCTTTCTTTTGAAGAATTATCGAAGGTCTGAGAGTAGAACTATAAGTATTGCCCCAAATTGATAAACCATAGGTGAGGAAGGGGTAAATATTAGTGAATAATATAATTGAAGTAATATGTTTCCGTTTACATAATGTCTAATTTTAGATAGTACCCCAATTATAACCTCTTGAAATCTTCTTGCTCAATTCTTCGTTTTCACTGTCACGCAATAAACACGGCACAAAAAAATACATTTGAAACCGTCCAGTGGAAGAAGCCAAGAAAATGAAATTTATAAAAGACTAATATATAAACAATTTGTCCAAATCTCAGGTCTTTGTGGCCCACAGTTTCTGAGTTAGTTGCCGAAACATTTCACGCACCTTCGTAGAGCTTTGTATGGAGACGCCATATTGGTGGACAGAAACTGTCCACCAATATGGCCGCCGGAAATCAATAAAAACATCTGGAGTTCACTTTTTCTATTAAAGCGCCTCCTTTTCACTTGAGAACTAGCATACTTGCGCATAAACATATCTTCTAATACTTGAAATGGTTAAACTGCTGAAAATCAAGCGGAGAGACTTTTTTTCAGGAGATAGCATTCCTATTTTGGTGTCACGCACTGTGAAAACTCGGAAGTTCAAACTGCTGTATTTTCGAAATGAAACATGCTTCGGGGCTGGAAACTTGTACAAAGATTTATTTCCTATTAATCTTCAACCTAGTGTAAATGAGAATTCGTAAAACCTGGCTTTTTTGACTTTGCAATCTGATGACGTCACCGTGAAAACCAAGTGCAAGTACGGTTTCCAGTTCAAATTAGAATCAAAAATGAGTCCTAGGTATTTAACTTGTTTATCACATTTAACAGACATATTGGAGATATTAAGATTCACCTTGTCTTTGACTTTGCGGAGAATGGAATACCACAAAGCTAGTTTTTTTCAATGTTCAGAGATAATTTGTTTGCAAATAACCACTGGCTCACCTTATCTAGTTCTACATTTAGGTTGGTTTCTAAATTTAGGATGTTAATGTTGTCAAGAAACAGGTTTGTATCATCTGCAAAAAGGTGAAAATCCAAAATGTTGGAACATTTAGGCAGAGGATGGCACACGCAAAAGTCGAAACGTGGACGAAAACGTGCAATCTGTCTTGTGACAAGGAATGAAAGGTTAATTTTCCCTACTTACTGGCTATGGAATTTCTTTTGCAACATTTTAGAAGGCTATTTTTGTTCTTGTGTGGAAATTTTGACAATGTGCACCCAAAGGATGTTTCCCAGGGTTATCCAATCGATGACAATCGATATCAATCAGTACCGATCGATAACTAATATGGATAATCGATGACCAAGATTCGTGTGGTTATCGATTGGTATCTATTTTCAATAACAATCAATAGATAAATTGATATCAATTGGTATCGATTAGTTGCAGTCAGTGGCAGAATCGGCGCATAAATATCACATCTTTGTACGCAGTAATTGTAAACACATTTCATTTTAATGCTTTGAACGTTAACAGGAGAACAATACTCTCTTCTTTCTCTTCAATGCCCCGTCCACAGGTATCCGTTTTCCTTTGACAACTCAAAAGTTTGTTCCCGTTCTTGCCTCCTGTCCACACGTATCCCACGACTGAACGTTAACCAAAAACAGAGATGTTTGAAGTCTGAAAACGTTATATCCAAAGTGGAAAACTATTTAATATGCGCGGACATGGGCCAATACTACAGACTTCAAAAAATGCAAAATGGTTGCATAGTGCCTTCACAGAAAAATTCTGGTAACAGAAGTTGTACTTTGGCAATGACGTAAGTGGGTAATTCAAGTACATGTGCAACAGAGTATATTCTTTGCGTTGAGAGGACTGGGTCAGAATTGTTTTACCAATTTTGTCCCCATTAAAGCTTCCTAATGGTGGATGATCGGACAGGTAGCATGCGTGACGTCATTTCAAGGTTGCTGTGCCAATCTATAGCAATCGATGAATGGTTTTTGTGTGGTTATTGATTGATCATCGACACCAATTAACTAATTTTATCGATTGATATCGATTGGTTTTCCGATCATCGATTTCCATCGATTGGATACCCCGGGACATTTTGATTAAAATGTAGATGTAGATCAAAACAATTTTACCATTAACCAAGTATAGACTTTGTCGTGGTCGACCCAGTGAAATCGAAGTGACAAACCTAACCTTACAATGAAATATTGTTTTAGATGGGATTGACAATGAGGGACAAAAAGTGTTAAATGGCTCCTTTTGGCATAGTTGACATATTTATCCCTCCCCTGGTCTGTCTAACCCCACCCCTTCCCCAAAATCGATGTTGTATTTTAGACCCTGAAGTCTTCCTTTTACAACAAACAACATTGATTAAGGGGTGGGGAGATTTACAGCGTTTAAACAGAATGAGATAATGAGTGAATGAAGTTGTTGATAAAAGCACCCATTTAAGGTGGCTCAATACAGTTTTTCAGGGTCATTACCTCCAAAGTTTGAGCATAACTTACGTCGCCTTAAACAAAGATTTGGAAAAATTGCCACCACATGTGTATTAGATAAAGATGAAAATTTGTTATGATCAGGGTTGCAATGACATCGGAGTTGTCATAGCAACAGAGTGACGCTATTACCTATTTTACTTGCAGCAGTATTTCTTGGCACTGGGAACTGTTTTTCCAAAATCGTTTACGGGAGCTTTTTCCCTCAACAGCCGCCTCGATGTTCGTGAAATTTAAACGGTATCTATAGGAGCGTTATCGAGGCATTTTGGGATAAAGGTTTTATGGTTAGAAATACAGTAAAAAATAGACAATCTTGATGTTTGGCCGTTATCTGTAGAAAACGAAGCGCATATGACATGCAATTTCACCTCTTAGTAGTTTCAGTCTTTTAAAAAAAACCTGTGTGAAGTATCATGGAGATAGCTCCAGCCGATTCCTAGAAAAAGGGATTTGATTAGTAAGTATCAAGGTGCTCTTGTAAGTGGTTTTGTTAACATTTCGGTCTACTTTAACAAATTTATTAGCGAATAATTTTTCAACCGCTCGATAGATTTTTTAAAAAAATTTGAGATTCTCGAGATTAAGTTTTAGGAGACCTTTGCGTCTTAGACTGTTCACAGTCCCCTATTTTTCCGTGAGATCGTCGAGATCGAGCGCGTCTTACCATTAATGGCGGCCATCTTGATTTTCAGTCGTACCGAGTCTAACCTGGGGAAGAGTATCAAATCTACTTATCTAAAAGTCAAGATGGCCGCCGTTAACGGTAAGACGCGCTCGATGTCGACGATCACACGGAAAAATAGGACTGTGAACAGTCTATTTGCGTCTCAAGATTATTGATATATTGTAAGGCAGTAAAATAAGGGCTACTTATTCGCTAATTCTTTATCGGAAGTTTCGTCTTTACAAGTGAAAGCATCTCATTATTAAAGGGTAATGTCTCCAAGTTTCATTTTCACGTGAACAGTAGTAACTAACAATGGATGTGAAATATGCAAAAATCTGGCTATTCTTGTGCCCGAAAATATGAGCCGGCTTGGAGACAATACCACTGAATAATGAGAGGCTCTCACTTGTAACAAAAAATTTATGACAAACTGTTAGCGAATTGTAGCCCTTATTTGACTGGCTTACAATATATCAGTAACCTTGAAACTAAAAGGTCTAGACATATAAAAGGACAGTTAATCTCAAGAATCTTGTTTTTTGGAAAAAAATCTATCGAGAAAGTATTGACCCTGAAAAACTGTATCGAGCCACGTTAAGTGACAAATGTGTCAACTACTTTTGTCCCTGATGGTCTGAAATATGAATCTACGTTTTCTGGCTTGATTTTTGATGCTGAAGAATTTTTGTGCGATGAAGTTGCTCTACGGGTAAAATTGTTTGTTTATAAACAAAAATTTGTAAATTTTCGTCTTGATTTGTTTTTTACGTACAATAAGTGTACGAAGCATGTGTCATTACTTATCCTTGCACTCTGGCCATCATAATGATGCCCCTGGGTCGACGGAAATCATTTCTGTTGTGATCACTGCCATTGTTGTGGATGTTTCTCAAAAGTGGAAAAACGATGGAGACACTAAGACCGTGAATGGTTAAGGCTTCAGGTATATGAAAGGGTTGGGATTTTACTCATTGAAGTATATGAAAGGGTAGGGGAATCTGTCATGTGGGTCTGTGAAAGGGCCTAAAGGGCCGAACAGATGAATTTTATGGCTTTATAAAGTCGAGAAAACATCCTACTTTTGTGATTGATTCCTATTTAAATGACAATGTATATACAGCAGTTAAATGGGATGCAAAGTTCTAAACAAGGTGTTTGAAAGGGGCACCATTTGTCAATAGAAGGTATATGGAAGGGGTACCTTTTTCATGGAAAATAGTATATAAAAGGGTAAGGGGTTGGACCTCTTAATGACAGCCCTGAAATGCTTGTAGTATCAATAGCTGAGAAGCAGAGACCACTACAATGAGCAATTCAGAACACAACAACAACAAAACTGGGTAATATTAAGCTTTTCCCAAAAGTAACCCAAATTAATTTTGTACTGTGAAAGGTTTGAATCCAGGAGTCATTTCATAAGTAGGTTGAGTATGATTGTCCGGGTGAACGCAGTTCTGAATAGGACTACTGTTGACTGTGACTGATGTTTCGACAACCTGTGCAGTAGTCATCTTCAGAGTCAAGGTGAGTTGTATCACATCAGTTAATTGATGGCATTAAACTCTGGTTATTGATCTGATTGGTCAATTAAGTCGCGACGTTATTGGTCGTGTGTCAGTTAAGCTGTGATGTTATTGGCTATGAAGACTCGTAATATCATTAGTATTAGTATATCGTATTGTCACAGTTAAATAGTCGTTTATTGTTAGTCAAATTTCATGGATGTCCAGTCGTTCTCTCCTAGCTAGTTTTGCTTGAGTCTGTCAATAAGTCGTTTGTACGGTGCCGGTAACTGTTGACTACGATTCAGTGGCATTTGTTTTAAGTAAGAAAACCAACTTTCTAAAGTGAGTCGTTGATAGTAGTCGGTTAGCCTGGGGAAGACACGAAAGTTAAAGGCATGCGAAAAGTTGGTGGGGCGGGAAAAAGGAAAAAGGAAGGAGCCGCTCGTCCTCTCCTCAGTTTTCTCCCGTTTTATTTTTGTGTTCACGCTTTCTCAATTCAGCGGACCCGAACAGGCTAGTAGTCTGTAGAATACGTAATGCATGTGGCAAAGCTAATATTAGTTTTCTGATGCAAATAACGATACATAAAGAAGAGAAAATGATATGGGAATTAAGGGAAAATTTTTGATCTTTTAACAAATTCTTTCAACTATTTTTTAAGGAAATGTATGGAGATTAGTCAAGTGACACTCAACATGCAACACACTTAAGCTTTTTTATTATAAATTATTATGCGTCAACCTAAATGCAATGTTATACAAGTTCCACTTAAGCTCTCTGGGTGAAAAAGCTAATGACTCAAGGAAACACAGCATAAATACTGCAAACTATGAATTGACAAAACCAGTACTCACAACGATGTACTCTTAAATAACGAGGCAAAAACCATAATTTATATAAAATAAGGCTAAAGTGCAGTGGCAGATAGCAGGGGCACCCAACGACAATTTTCGGAAAATATCTGTTCGGAAGACGATTTAAGATCTAGAATTTTTGGAACATTTGTTGTAAAATTTCTTGCTTGCCTACCTCTCCTAGGATTTTCGAACATCTGAAAAATGGTATAATTGCCTAGTTTTAACGGATTTTTACCCTAAAAAGGTCACCTAGAATTTTCGGGAGCCTTTTTTCTGGCTGGAATTTTCGAAAAGGTAAGTTTTGATCCCTATAATTTTCGGATCACTAGACTTTCCGCTAGGAAATCCGAACAGATGAAAAATTTTTAGGGGATAAAAATATGCCTATATCTACCGTTTAAATACTAAAATACGTTTAACAATGCTATGTTAAAGTGGTTTTGAACAATATTCTCGTTGGGTGCCCCTGAGATATGGCTTTCCACAAGTTGCTCGACAACTTTTTGGAAACTTCTCGTATTTCGAGCATTTCTAGTATTTCCAGACCCTGAGAAAAGCTGCAGTCTGAAAAAAAAAATTTCGGACCTTTGGGCCTCAGTTTGGTCTACAAATAAGGGGGGCCCGGGCCCCTCCCCTTGATCCGCCACTGAAGTGTGTACCTATGCGTAATAGAACAACCCACCAAGTTGTTAAAATACACTTGCAACAGAGACAAAAGTGAAAATAACATGAATATTAAGAAAGACACAGTTGCCTTGGACATTTTAAACATTTACGTTGATTACAACGCATCATGTTCCACTGGTTATTTCTCTTCGCACCACTCATTTTCCTTTCGAACCTATCGAGGAAAATATAGAAATGATAAATGGCATCAGAAAAAGATTTTTTCAAACACCACCAACCCTCTCTTCATGACTGAAACCTCAGTCCATTAGATACACCCCTACCTAAAGTAGATGTCATCTGCATCCAAGTTAAACTAGAATGTCCTTTGTCCTAACTTGGCTATGAAATTTATTACCAGTATTAAGGCTGGGGTTACAGGGCAGTCACTAAGATTTCAAGTTCCTGGTATGTGCAATTAGCAGCAGGGGAATCAAACAACTAGGAAGCTCTTTTGGTTCTATTTTCTTTTCTTTTTTTTCCATGAAATTAACCAGGGGTCATTCACATAGTAGCTGGGGAAAATCCCTGGCCCCTGGGCCTTAGTGGTAGCGCTGCTAGGAAACAAACAAAAAACAAACTACAGTAAAACCTCCTGTTAGTGAACACCAAAAATGGGAAGATTTATTGTTCATTTACCCTGAGGAGTAGCCTGAATTTCATACGATTACTTAGAGTCGTTCGCTTACATGGAGGGCCGATCAACGCTTTCGGAACTTCTTTCTTGTTACGACGATTGGGCGAAATCATTTTCAACAGGCAAACTGCCACATCTTTGGAAACTCGCTAACATAACACCTTTGTTCAAAAAAGGCAGTAAGACCGACAGGAATAATTATCGCCAGATCTCATTAACATCAATAGTGTGCAAGATCGCTGAGAAAATCGTAAAGTCTCGGGTGATGGGTTTTTGGCGAAACATAAATATCCTTGACCCATTCGCCCCTGAACCGCCCCTAACCGCCCGTGCGGATCCACGTCCCCTTTGTGACGTCATCAGTTTTAACGGTCAAGGACAACTTTGTTCCTAACTTGTATAGAGTGAAGAGATCTTTCAAACCATACCAGAATGAGCACAATTCAGTCAAGAACACCGGAGAAAGAAGCAAAAAAACCACGTGACATTGACCTGAAAATCTCTATGAAAATCTTGTTCCATTGCTCACCTACCTTTCCTTTTTCCTTTCACCTAATCCTAAGATCCTAAAAGCTTTCCTAAAAACTCTTCCCACCAAAATGAAGCCTACTAAATGCCCAGCAAGAGAAAAAAAAATGAGGCACGATGATTGGGCGAAATCACGCAACAACAGAGAGCCAACTGACATCGCCTTTTTGGATTTTTCCAAGGCGTTTCACAGCGTACCGCATAAGCGTCTTCTTTTCAAGCTTGAGCGTCACGGTATCGACAGCAGTGCTCTACAGTGGTTTCATAATTTTTTAACTGGTTGGATGCAACGCATCGTCCTGCGTGGTACTTGCTCGTCCTGGTCTCCAGTTTTATCTGGAGTACCCCAGTAACGTCTGAATCGACCGGCCGTTAATGCCGTCCAGTGATGTCACTACTCCTTAACCTTTGCTTTAATTCATGCAAAAAGTAAAACACAATTTTCAAGTGGCAAACCGAGAAATATTGTTTGGAAATGTCTGCACGATACAGAACTGCTTTTGAGAGGAGAAAACGACTCGAAACAATCAGATGAATTTCAGGCTACCTGAGGAGGTGATCTCTTTGAAGACTAGAACAAGCAAAGGTCTTCACTGAGTAAAGGTCTCAAAGCATCTACTTTTTTAGGGTTCCCAAACTTGAAATTCCCCAATGGCTGCACCTCTTGAAGAGGCACTCTGTGTCTTCCAATCTGTTCTACTGCCATGTATGTAAATTTTCTCTCCTTCAGCTTTCCTGGGGAACCCTGCTAATTGAACCATGGATAACAGTTAACCTACCTGTTCTTCTTCTTCTGGAGTCAAGTCCGTCGTCAAATTAAACACCTTCCTTATTTCTTCAGGAGTTTTACCTATTTATTGGGTAAAGTGGATTCAATTCAAAGATTTTAGTTATTTGCATACCAGTTCAGGGTTGCCACTCACTGGAGAGGAAAAAATCCCCAATTTTATTTTTCAATTTTTCAAGATTCTTTCAGGGACTGGGGTATGAAAATCAACCAACTGCAGAATCTCTTTATTTATTTTTTTGGGGGGAGGAGGGTAGGGGGGGTGGGGGGAGGGGGGGGATGAAATTTTTCCTTGTCACTTTTTCCTGATCTACAATCCGGGACAAAATTGTTCAGAAATTATACTCAACTGGGTAACTTTAGAGAACAAAACAATCAACACCCCTCCCTCCTCCCCTCCATTCAAAGGTAAGCGTTTGTTGTTTTCTACAGGTAACCCAAACAAAGGCACAACATTGCATGGAGGGGGTGGGGGAGGAAAAGCTTATTACAGTGAAACCTGTATTAAGCGGAGACCCTCTATTAAGTGGACAGTAGCCGAAGTCCCCAAATTTATTTCCCTTATTTACTTTAAATGGAACCTTTATTAAGTGGACACCTCTATTAAGCGGACACAGACACCTAAAAAGTACCTGAAATGGTCATTTCCATTGTTGCAAACCTGTATTAAACAGACACTTGTAATTAAATTCCACCACCCAACATGCCAGACACTGGAAGTGTGAAAGATTGCCACCCCAAAAATTTTTTCCAATTTACATTAAAAATATTGACTTGAGGAACTTATTTGATTAATTTCACAGTTCAGTATTGTTTTCTATTTCATTTTGTTTGTGTAGAGCTTGTTTGACTCATCTGAGTTCTTTAAATTCGAGTTGCAATCTATGTTTATGTTACTATGATCAATTGGTCCTCTTTAATAAACAAATTAATGCAAACGTAGTCAGTCTCTGGGAGTATTCTAAACGTTTCCACTGTTCATTTGAATGGCATTTGACACCTCATATGACGTTACTTATCGAAACCTGTATTAGGCGGACACCCTGTATTAAGCGGACACTACAGCATTCCCCAAGGGTGTCCGCTTAATACAGGTTTCACTGTAATTTTTTCCCATTTTGAAGTTGATGAAAAGTCAGAAAGGCCCATTAGGGAAAGTGTCTAAACTGATTTTGCTGCCTATAGTAGATAAATATTTGGTTGTCCCTTACTTTTACACTTGACCATGACAACCCTGATAGTAGTATTGTGTATCTGTAACCTGGCAACTACAACTAATTAGTAAAATCCAACTAGCGGTCTATTATCAATGCTGGGTTCTGATTGGTTCAGCTACTACTAGGCTATATGTCATAGCCCCCTAGTAGCGAAAAGTGCCGGCTTTGAAAACCAAAACAATGGCAGCTGAATTGCGTTTGGTAGCTAAAGTTGTTTTGTCTCAATATTTTTGACCAACTAGTTGGATTTTACTAAAACAATTATTCCTCACGCCCACATGGCCTCTGAGTCAATAGCCCACTCGGCCTTTAGCCTCATCAGCTATTGACCCAGAGCCCATTTGGGCTCGAGGAATAATTGTTAAAATTATAGTAACAATGATCCCTTCAAAATGCGCCATTTAGCACCTTTTTAAAGGCACAGCATTTGCAAGTATCAAATTAAATTTCAGACTTCTTAATACTGACACTTTAGTTATGATGTTTAAATCAATTACATGTCTAGCCAGAAAGGCATTCAGGATTCAAGATATACATTTTAAATATCCCAGCTTATATCTTTGAGGTACAAGGTATATTTTGGTAATTGTGGGTGACAAAAGGAGCCCGCCACCCTGGGGGCACTTGGGTATTTTTTGGGTGGGTATGTGCCGCCTGGGACTCCAAATTGGCACCCCGTTCTAAAAAAAAATTTCCCCTAAAACTGATATCCCGTTCTAGAATTCGCCCTAAAACTGATACCCCGTTCTAGAAATGGGCCAATTTTTTATACTCCGTTCTAAGGTGCAAAGAGTACAACAGTTTGCTTGTTAACGCAATGAACCATATTTTTAAAAGCAATCTGTCCTTGAATAATTTCAAATGGCTGCTTACAAAACTGGAGCTTTCGTGCGTTCGAAATATTATAGCCCCTTGGAGTGTTCTCCTCAGAAACAGAATGGCTGAATGCGTCTTCTTTTGCCTATTGTTTAACAAATGTATAACAAAACAATTATTGAATTCGGTTTTCGCATGATATCATGAATTACCAAAACCTCGTGTCTGTATTATCTGCTGAAGCCAAACACAGACCTCGGTTTTGATAATTCATGATATCATGCTCAACCTCATCCAATAATTGTTTAATATGCATGGTATGTGGCCGCGAGGGCCCTGGTGTTGAGTTTAAGGTCTGTCTGATATCATGGTAATCACGTGAAAGCACATGCAAGTGATGCAACAATCATTATCGCAAGCACACGTAATTCAGGTACACAAGTACTGTACTAAATGGGAGACTTTTCAATTTGCCTTGCCAGCCTGGAATCTATTTACTAAGGAAATTAAAAATGAAAGTTGAGCCTGATCTCAGCTTAGTGCAGGACAAGTTTTTGGTAAAATATGAGTGCATGCTAGCAAAGTCTAGAAATCGATATAAATTAAGCTTAGGTACTCAGGTTTCACCACAGTACTTGTTTTTTATATTTTTATACATTTCCAAGCATGTTAGGACGCTTGTCATCCAAAAGCTTCAATAAGCTTTATAAACTTCAGTGGTAATTTAAGCTGTTTCATTATTTGTATTTCATATCAATGGCCTTTGGTCATTGAACACGGATTCAATATTCAATTGAATTATAAGACTTCGTGCATGACTGTACACAAGCATTACTTGTGTCACGCATGGGTGTGACAAAAACTAAGACACTCGAAAACTAAGACCTAAGACCCGTCTTAGTTTTTGAGATTACGAAAACTAAACCCCCTAAAATCGAATTCGTCTGAATATGAAGTAAAATTGTAACCAAAATAGGTCTAATCTGTCAAATTATCTTCAGCTTGATTCTTTCCACCGAGTTTTAGGTCGAGTTTAACGGTAAATTCAGGGGTCTTAGTTTTCGTAATTTTGAAAACAAAGACCCCTCATAGTTTTCGTTACATTAAGAAAACTAAGACCCCCTTAACCCATTCGCTCCTGGAGATTTTGCCGAAAAACGCGTTTTGAAGCTAGTCGAGTGGTTTTCTGGTCACTGTCGTGCTATAAAGAGCTAAAACTTACCACAAACCGGTTTACAGGTCGTACACTTGGCGGCCTTCTGATCCAGATGCAAAATATGAGCTTGCGAAGTTCGGGCATGCGCAGAAAGCAAAATTTCGAGACTTTTCGCTTTCTCTCCTCCCTTCTTTTTTCGCTTTTCTTGCCTCATTTTTTTTTCTCTTGCTGGGCATTTAGTAGGCTTCATTTTGGTGGGAAGAGTTTTTAGGAAAGCTTTTAGGATCTTAGGATTAGGTGAAAGGAAAGGTAGGTGGGTAATGGAACAAGATTTTCATGGAGGTTTTCAGGTCCTTGTCACGTGGTTTTTTGCTTCTTTCTCCGGTGTCCTTGACTGAATTGTGCTCATTCTGGTATGGTTTGAAAGATCTCTTCACTCTGCACAAGTTAGCGAAGAAAGTTGTCCTTGACCGTTAAAACTGATGACGTCACAAAGGGTAGAAAGGACCTGGATCCGCACGGGCGGTTACGGGCGGTTCAGGGGCGAATGGGTTAAAAACTAAATCCTAAAATATATATCAAGTCGAACCACCGTTCAAAGACTATAATCCATAAAACAACCAACAACTATCATCAGGGTGCTGACGATCCGAGGATAAAAACCCATAGACTACCTGACTACACTGAAAAAAATTATAAAAATTATCTCACACCCAAAATTTGAGAGGAAACGCATTTAAGGGAGATATTTTATGGCACTTTGATTTTTCAACAAAGTAGTATGATTTGTATTGGCTGCCATGTTGGAGGGCATACTCTTGCCCTCCAACATGGCGGTCAAAACTACTTTTTGCTTATATCTTGTTAAATGTTTGATAGTTACGCTAAGTGCTGTAAACGTTACCACATCATCTTTTTAACATTTTCTTTGAAGTTTAAGTGCAAAATTGAAAGAGTTAATTCCTAATTTTAAAAATCACATTTTGTTCACATGACCAGCTACGAACTTACTCAATTTAAGAAAATGGTGCGGGTGAGAAAAATCAAATCACTATTATATTGTTTAAGATATGACCCACTAATCGTTTTTCGACAGAAAAATCATATAACTTTCATTTTCATAAAAACGATGTCACATGACCTCTTAGTGCAAATGGCCTATTCTGCGACCGTGATTGCGTTACCTGAATATCACCCAAGAGGTGTTTTGTTCTGATTGACTGTTTATTTTTTTTTTCTGAAATTAAAACGCACAATTTTCGAGATGATTCCTTGCTAGTACAGAAAATAAATTCATTCATTTTTTATTTAATGAGTGATTTTAGCAAGTATATATCCCTCACAGACTATTTCTCCTTCCCCCACCCTACCCCTCAATTCAGGCCCTTACATTGTAACTTTTCACCTGGTTTCTGGTGATCTCAGTGGTGGCCACAATAAAAATAAACTCTTGAAAAATGCAATTAGCTTATACTCTTTTTTCCCACCCTTTTAAGAAAGCATTTTCTGGCTATGGCTTGGCAAGAAAAGGAAAAAAACATATTTTTGTGTGATGTTTAATTTATTTTGGTTACAATTTGACTTCACATTTTGACAGATTTGATTTTAGGGGGTCTTAGTTTTTGTAACACCCTGTCACACATTACTGGTTCAATGTATCTTTGCTGGCGAATACAAATGTCTCTCCTCGCTCCTTACCATTCGGGGAGCAACTGTGAATAAAATCGTTAAATTAAATATGAGTCTTGTTTTCTGTGTTGTTCAATCCAGTTTTCATGATCTACAGTGATTTCTTTTGTTGACACTACAACTAAAAGGCATTCACCTGCATTTGAAAGCAGTTTTGCCCGCACTTCCTAGCCAATGGCTACTGTTAGTAAAATACAGTAAACACCAGTGCTGTCAACTCGAATAATCCGGGAGATTCCAGATTTTGGACCGTATATCTCCCAGTCTCCAGATTAGAGACTGATATCTCCCCATAATTGCCAAAGTTGCAATTTCTTGTAGACTCGACTTTCCGACCATAAATTTCAAATATTTTACGTTGTTTGAGCTACTGTCAACATGGAATGTTTCGTCATAAATTCTGGTATTCCACTGTAATTTAAGCAATAAGGTTTAAGCAATAATGCTATATACGTCGATCGGAATCAACAAGCATTTTGGCACAAATGACGTCATTTGCCGTGCAATATGACATCATCGATCTATCATTCCTTCCCTATTCAATTCTCAATATTTGATGACGTGGGGGGTTGACAGCCCTGAAACACCCACATATAAGAACCTGTGGATTAAGAACCTCCTGGCCGAAATTTGCCACTTTACTACCCAAAAATACAAGAACTTGCATGTTTAGCCAAACAAGATCAAGCAGGTTCTTATTTGTGGGTTAAAGTGATAACAATCAACCAACAAGTGTAACTTTGAGATTGTAAATTGAACTGTAATGAGAACATACTGTACCAAACTGCGTATAAATGTGGTAATCAATTTTGTCAGGGTATTATAATAATACAATAAATATTATTGTGAATACTGATAAACGCTGTCTTTTAAGGAACAAACCCAGCTTTCTTTATTTTTCTGCTAATCAACAATCTATTATCTCCTTCATAAAAATTAAGAACCCAATTAAGAACCTACTTAGCCTAAATTGCTAATAAGTACTCCAAAATACAAGAACCTATTTTGCCAGACTTCAAGAAAAGTAAGTTCTTATATGCGGGTTTTTACTACAGTACACTTTTAATTTTGACTTAGGGGTGGAGACGGCTGACATTTCATACTAATGGGAGCACAGACTGAACTCAAAGTGCAATAGACCTTGTCACGGTTTTCGACGCCATCTTGACGAGAAGGCAAGCGCGTGAGAAATTACAGTGACTGTATGAGAATCCAATGTCGAATAATTTCCCTAGAACGGCTGTTCTGAAAAAATATGATTTGTAAACTAAAGCTTCACTCCTAAGGATTCTCCTGAAAAAATTTGAGGGCGTTACATGCACTAGGAGACCTAGAACCACTTTTTAAAATTTTCTATACATTTGTCTGTAAGAAAGTCCCGGGAAAATTGTTAATTAAACGAGACTTACCTGTAAGTCGTGGTTTGATTGAGATTCTACCGTAGCATTTGCAGGAATGAGGAGGTCACGTGAGATAGCAAGTATGCGATATCCGAGCTCAGTCTTAAAAGCGGTTTTGTGGGGCTTTGACAAAGCAGGAATGAGAGGTCACCAACAATAGGGATGGGGTAGGGCGGGATGTGACCTCCTCATTCCTGCAAATGCTACGGTAGAATCTCAATCAAACCACGACTTACAGGTAAGTCTCGTTTAATTAACAATTCTACCTCGCATTTGCATACAATCGGAGGTCACGTGAGATTTTAAAGCTCAAAGCCACAGAAAACTCAGACAACAAAAAATGGTGAATGAACACAACATAATGTGTATTTGTAATAGGCCTCTTACATGATAGTAGTAAATACTGCAACAACAACTGATATCGATATAAGGCATTGTATGAATATGCACTGGCTCAAAGAAGGGAGTTATTTGAGATTACAATATATTATTTCTTATCTCCCAGAATTGCTGCAGCAAAGTTGTTTGCAGTGAGGACAGGGCGATCATAGAATTTGGCAAAAGTAGAATCAGAACGCCATCCAGCAGTGTTCATTATAACCTGAACAGGAACATTCAATGCTTTAGCTGCTGAAGTAGAGGCACCCCTAGTGCTGTGGGGTTTGAAAACCGTAGTATCAATTCCCGCATCCTTCATGGTTTGTTTTATCCAACGTGATAGTGTGTCCCTTGAAGCTGGTCCATGAGGCTCAGCATGGCAAATAAGCAACTGCTTTGTCTCTTTCCTGAGAGGAGCGGTTCTTTTAACATAAGCTGAAAGTAGCTCCACGATACACAGTCGTTTGTCCAGGGGGTAACTATGAAAAGTAACAGGTAGTAAATGTCTGTTCTGGCCCCCTTTGGCAGTTGTTTGTTTTAAAACAGAAGAGATGCGAAAGACATACTTTCCAGGTAGGGTACTCATGTCTTCCAAGGACAAGGACTGTAAAGTCTGAACTCTCTGTGCAGACAATAGGGCCATAAGCATGACCAGTTTCAGGGTAAGCTGTTTCAGTGACATATCATCAATAGCTGGAAATGTCTTAAGGTGGTTAAGCACTATTTGGGGGTCCCAAGTCTCAGAGTAGCGTGGAAGGGCTGGCTTTTGATTAAACAGGCCAGTCATAAACCTTGACACCAAGGGGTGTTCACCCACCTTTACACCATCAACTTTAATGAAACTTGACAGCACTTCGGGCAGTTGCAACCGCACTATATCCCACACGTTTAGATTGCAGAGTAAGGAAATCAAGGACTTGCTGCAGCTTGGGATTGACTTGGCTGATGTTACAATCAGAGCAGTACTTTAACCAGGCTGTAATATATGTGCAGTATTGTTTGCGCGTTCCATCTCGCCATGACGCCGCAATGATGTCCTGAGGTTCCCCCGTTATGCCTTGAGCAGCTAAGGATGCCCTGATAAGAGACATCCATGAAGTTGAAGTTTGGGATATAATGGGTGGACTTGTTCTGGTTGATGTGGGAGAATAATGGTTTTGCGGTGCATTTTGATTGATATTGGAGGAGATTTCATCAACTGTAGGAGCTGTGGGTACCACACCTGGGTTGGCCAGTATGGGTACACAAGTATGGCTGTTGTTCTGCTTTCTTGGATAAACTGAAGGACTTTGCCTATGAGGCTGAAAGGAGGAAAACAATAGATAAGTTTATATCTGGACCAATCCAGAGTGAATGCATCAATAGCTGCTGCACCTGGATCTGGTTTCCAGGCTACATATGGAGACACTTTGTGGTTCAGCCTTGATGCAAACATGTCTATTTCAGGATCGCCCCATTTAAGTTTAAGTTCATCAAAAATGGTAGGGTCTAGGGACCATTCTGTATTACTGTTGTGTGATTCTCTGCTAGCTCTATCAGCTTCTGTATTTAATTTCCCTGGTATGTGGGAGATTGATAGTGCCAGCTGCCTCTGCATGCACCAGATGAGAATTTCCCTAGTTATATCATTGCAGTTCCTAGATTTAGAGCCACCCATACTGCGGATGTACGAGACTGCAGTTGTATTGTCACAAAGCACTTTGATGGTACAATTTGTAAGGTGACTGCAGAGTGACTGCAGTCCCAGAAGGATGGCTTTTAACTCTAGGAAATTAATATGAAGTTGGGATTCCTGGAATGACCATCTACCACTTGCAACACTTGAGGTACCCTCTATCACTGCCCCCCAGCCCGTAAGTGAGCTGTCGGTTGTCAGGGTTAGATGTGGGATTTGTGGTGTGATGGTTTGTGGATATTGGTCAACATTATTTATCCACCAAAGGAGGTCTTGTTTGCATAGGGGTGAGAGTGTTACTTTCCCCTCAAGATCCCAGCCATTTGCTTGCAGTGCATCAGTTTTGATATTCTCTAGAGATCTATAAAATAATGGCCCATAGTACACTCCTGCAAATGAGGATACCATCAAACCCACAACTGAGGCCACCTCTCGGATTTGGGCAGGACCTTGTATCTGCACAAGGCTGTGACACTTAGATCGTACAATATCAGCCTTCTCTGGGATCATGGAGATGGTCATATTCTTAGAATTCAATATGAATCCCAAAAATTTGGCTATCTGAGAGGGTGTCGTGACAGATTTAGTATCATGGATTGTGAAGCCAAGTGCCCTGAGTAGGGCAACCGTGTCAGCAACTACTTGCGATAGCTGCTCTGGTGTTTCTGCCATTAGTAATATGTCGTCTATGTAACCCACTATTAGGTATCCTTTGGATCTCAGTGTTGCATAGACTGGTTTCATAAGCTTGGTGAAGACCCTAGGGGCCGAGGCCAGGCCATTTGGCAAGCAAGTAAACTCGTAAAGGGTTCCGTTAAATTCAAACCTTAGGTATTTTCTGTGCTGGAGATTTATCGGTACAGAGTAATAAGCATCCTTGAGGTCTAGAACTGCCATCCAATAGTCCTTTTTAAGTAGTTGGGCAGCTGATTGGAGGGATTCCATTTTAAAATGCTGGTAAGTAACAAACTCATTAAGATTTTTGAGGTTCAGGATGAGTCTACGAGACCCATCTTTCTTTGGTCTTGTAAAGACCGAAGAGATGAATTCTCCATTGCAGTGTGTTGTCTTGCTCAAAACACCTTTATCAAGAAGTTTTTGAACCTCTACTGCAATAATGTGTTCATCACCTTTAGAAAATTTTATATAGGGCACATATGTTTGGTATGGTAACCGTTCAAAATCGATAAGATAGCCCGATACAATCTCAAGTATGCTTGGGTCTGAGGTAATAGACCTCCACTCAGAAAAGTGATGAGCTATGTTACCAGCAACAAAATTTTGTACAGCAGAATTTACCGTGTTAAGACCATGAGCTACTGTGATGACCTCTTGTTTGGGTTCATCTTTGAGTCTCCTTGTGACGCCAAGGTCTGAATGTTTGGCCTTTGGAGTTTTTGGATTCCGTTGAGAAAAAGTGTGTCTGTTTGTATTGCTGCTGTTGTAACCAGAAGGATTCCTCTGAGATCCTCTATGGTTTTGTACCTTTGCACCAATCTTGTTTACATCACCTATGTCCTTCAACTGCTTTTGGAGGTCGTCACCAAAAAAAAGCAGGTCTGTGAATGGTACATGAGGTGAGCAAAGGGCGGCGTAGTCTTTGCCAATGTCAGGTTTCATGAGCTGTTTTCTCTGCATGTTTAGTTCATAGTTTACATGCGTTAGTAGTGACAGGGCATCAAGCCCAAATTGCTTGATCAGCTGCATGCCCTCTTTGTCTAACCCATGCTTTTCTGACATGGTCAGGTCTGTCAACCGGGCGACCGGGATTATACCCTTAACGAGGGCTTGCTGCATCTTGTACAGTTGTAAGTCCCTCTTTTGTGTGCTCACGAAGTTTTCGCCAAATACCCGGGTTGACACGTGTGGGTTTTACAGTTTCACAGTTTTCCGGTCGAGCTTGTCGCTCGAGCTTCTCTTTAAGGACTTTGTCTGGCAAACGATTGCGAAACATCTTGCCAAGGAGCTTGGCAAATTGTGGGTTTTGAATGTTCTTCCCGATAGAGTCTTCAGACTCGTACTCTTTCTGTAGTTCTGTAAGCGTTTCATCTTCGTCCCCGTTACCGAGATCGTCAACATCGCCGGCAACTTTAGCCATGAGTGTTTGAACATCCTCGTTATCCGAGGTATTTTGCTCGCTCGAGGAGCTCGAGCATTCTTTGGCGGGCTTTTTGGCGGGAACGGCATTTTGATGTTCCTGGCTCGGTCGTTTGCCAGGGCCTTTACCCGTCGTAGAAGGCTTTTCCTCCAATTTATCGAGTCTTTTTGACACATTTAATATTGCCAGGGAAAGACTCTTAAAGTCGGCAGCGGACAGCGAAACGTTCGCGCCGCTTGTGCCAGGCTCGGCCGCCATATTTTTATCTTCTCCAGAATCTTTGAGTAATTCTCCTTCGTCCAGAACTTCATCCGATAGCGGGTCGTTGTTGAGCGCCTCGTGTTCGCCTATCTGCGACATCAGGAACGGTCGGTCAGAATAACGTCGGAAACGCAGTAAAAATCCGTAAAGAACCTCTCTCTATAAGTTACACAACTGACTCGCTCGGACACCAAACTTGCACTGAGCTCGGATATCGCATACTTGCTATCTCACGTGACCTCCGATTGTATGCAAATGCGAGGTAGAATTACAGACAAAATTATATATGGAAAATCTAATGAAAGCCTCTGGAGAAATTTAAGCACAGGTACGGCCCCAAATTTTTTTAGGACAATCCTTTGCTTTGTAGCTTTAGTTTACAATTGATAGACTCAGACTCAGACTTTTCCACACTTCCACACCTCTGGGAAGTGTAGAACTAAGTAAAGAATGACAAAGGGTTCATGACTGGGGGAAAGTGAGACAATATCCTTACTTTGTCGGACTTTTCCACACTTCCACACCTCTGAGAAGTGTAGAACTAAGTAAAGAATGACAAGGGGTTCTTAACAGGGGGAAAAGTGCGACAATATCCTTACTTTGTCAGACTTTTCCACACTTCCACACCTCTGAGAAGTATAGAACTAAGTAAAGAATGACAGTGGTTTCGTATGACCAGGGGAAAAGTGTTACATTATCCTGACTTTGTCAGACTTTTCCACACTTCCACACCTCTGAGAAATGTAGAACTAAGTAAAGAATGACAAGGGGTTCTTAACAGGGGGAAAAGTGCGACAATATCCTTACTTTGTCAGACTTTTCCACACTTCCACACCTCTGAGAAGTGTGGAACTAAGGATGAAAAAGGAAAGTAGGGATCTTGTGGCCAGCACTGGACATTTGTGCAGCATATTTGAAAAGCACGGGCGTGTCATTCATAAAAACCTCCAGGTCACTGAGGAAAACATTAAATAAATATGGACCCCCCACACTTCCTTGTGTGGTCCCCTTATTGACACATACCCAGTCACAAGAATGACCATTAACTGAAATGCGCTGTTGTCTGTTACTCAAAAAACTATGATACCCATTAATTATATAGGGGTTCAAGGGTAACTGTTTCAACTTTGCAGATAGAAGGTTATGCTTGACAGAATCAAAGGCCTTGCTGAACTCCATAGTAAAAAGTCTTACCGCTTCACAGTTACTATCCATTTGTCAGAACGCTTTTTCCAAGAGTTTTTGCTGAAAAACGTTCTCCTTCGTGCATAGTATTTAGGATTTGACTGATTTAGCTAGACAGTTTTGATTAAAAGGAAACTGATTATCATTGCGACGGAAAAGGTCTGGCCGGTCAATTCTGACAAATGGAAAGCGCCCATATTCATGAGACTGGTAAGGGACATCCTGAGATAAGAAATGAGTGGCGGATCCAAGGTAGTCTTCCCCTCCCTCCCCTCCCTCCTTACTATTAGACCAAACTAAAGCCCGAAGAGCAGCAAATAAAATTTTTGAGACCACCCCCACCCCCCTCCCCCTCCACGTATCTGAAGGTCTGGATCCGCCACCGGAAATGATCCTTTACCAACAAAACTAAAGCTTGATATAAACAGCGACCGAAAACAACAACCATAAGGAACAAAATTCTACTTAAATATTTTACTTCAAACTGATTATTTTTAGAGACTGTAGATAAGGAACCTCTAAAGCAAGGCTCGTCCTTTATAACTAAATGCTATTGATAATGCTAGAATAAACTCCGACTTACATATAAGGTTTAGCCCTTATTTTACTGCCTTACAATATTTCAATAATCTTGAAACTAAAAGGAAGGTTAATCTCAAGAATCTTAATTTTTAAAAAAAATCTATCGAGCGGTTTAAAAATTGTTCGCTAATCAGTTAAAGTCGACCAAAATGTTCAAAAACCCCTAACAAGAGCGCCTCGATACATACTAATCAAATCCTTCTTTCTAGCAATCGGCTGGAGCTATCTCCTTGATCTTCCACACCCGTTTTTAAAAAGATTGAAACTACTATGAGGCGAAATTGCATGTCAAAAGCGCTTCGTTTTCTACAGATAACAGCCGAGACTGTCCATTTTTTACCGTATTTCTATCCACAAAATCTTTATCCCAAAATATCTCGATAACGCGAGGCTGCTATTGGAGGAAAAAGCTCCCGTGAATGATTTTCGAAGAACAGTTCCCAGTGCCGAAATATACTGTTGCAAGTAAAATAGGTAATAGCGTCATTTCGTTGCTATGACAACTCCGATGCCGTTGCAACCCTCATCACAACAAATTTTCATCTTCCTCTCATACAACTGTGGTGGCAATTTTTCCAAAACTTTGTTTATGGCGACGTAGTTTATGCTCAAACTTGGGAGGTATTGGCCCTGAAAAACTGTATCGAGCCACCTTAAGGGCGACAGCAGGTAATGTGGTCCTTCACAAATGAATCCTGTTAGAATAGAAAAGAGTGAATTACCTATATTGCCTAAGGGGACTGGGTATGAATTTTTTTCACACAGAAAATTTTCCTTATGCATTAACCATATTTAAATGTCTTTTTGTACCGTCACCATAACGTTGACGAATTGCAAACATGTGAAAAAAGGAAGCGTTCAGTATAAATGGACAAAGAAGTTTCTTGCTAACAACAGCAATTAAGGGGACAACTCAGAACTCTGGCAACTGAAAGGTGTAATTGCTCAATTTAAATGAAATGAATTTGGTAACGCGAGTTTGGAAATCTTACATTGCAGAGTAGTTAGACATCTTAGCATCCTTCAAGTGGAATAAGACTAACATAGTGAAGCTCGTACATGTGACCCAGCACAAGCCGGTTGCTACCAGTGACATCATACTCTGGGCAGATTATAACGTCATGGTGATGCGGCAGACTGCTTATCACATGAACGCATGTTTCAAAGCAGTTTGCAGCACCATGGAGAATCACATGATCACCCCATGTACCATCTGCCATCATGGTTGTAAGGTAAGCATTCCAAGATGAATATCCATCAACAAAGTGGAACAGATCCGTCCCATCCGGCTGTAAGAGAAAAATGAAAAAGACGACAACGCTCATTTCTAGACGGTTCTTATTCAGGAAATGCAGTCAGCTCTCTCCACCACAGACCCTGTGGGGGGGGGGGTACTCAACGATTTTATATGGGGGAGGCTCCGCCCCGAGGTCCAACCCCTTACCCATTTATACACCATTGTTGACAGAAAAGGTTCACCTTTCGTATACCTTCTATTGACAAATGGTGCCCCTTTGACATACCTAGTTTAGAACTTTGCATCCCCTTTAAAAGGAATGCAAAGTTGAGCTGTAAATGCACCATCTTTTTTTATGAATAAATCACTAAACCAGGAAGTTTTCTTGTTTCTTTTACATCCATGAAATGCGTTTGTTAGCCCTTTTTAGTCCTTTTACAGACCCAGATGACAGATTTCCTTACCCTTTTATGTACTTACACCAATAAAGCCCCTACCCTTTCATAAACCTGAACTCTGAAAAAGGTACCCCTTTTGTGCAGAGCCTCCCCGTATAGGCCATTATAGGGAGTACTACCCTGGGCCACAGACACCGTTAGTAGTCGTACTCTAAAATACGTGTCCGCCTCATAAAGTTTCAAACAAAATAAATAAAGAACGATAAGGACCGACTCTATATGTCCATTAGCCTCTCCAAGCGTTTAATAGTGTGGATGACGCAAAAGAGAAGTGAGCGGGAAAAAAGCTGCCGTGGTGGCAAAGTTCTATATCCGTCAAGTCACAGGTCTGTTTTTTTAAACGTACGCAAAAGAAGCTTAACGGCCGAGGCGAAAAAAGGAAATGTTCCCCAGTCCGTTTCCATTTCTGCTTGGGCTTCCGTTATTTGATTTATATTGAAAAGAAACCCTCTTTATTTTCTCCCTTTTCCACTTCGGTCAACCTAAGTTGCTAGTATGAGATAAATAGCTTGACAGCTTTAAGGCACTAAAAAAAGACACTAACCAGCCTAGGGTTGTCCTTGAGATACTGGACAACAGTTCGGCGTAACTCTTCGTGGGTGATTTTAATTCCTTTGATGTGGTCAAGTTGTTCTGAAAGTGCAAAAAACATGCAGTTTCCATCCCCTTGATTGTCAGAAATCACAAAACCTTTCTCCAAAGCAATCCTCTTTAAATTCAACGACAGCTCAGTTTTGCTGGCCTCTCGACGCGCTTCCAGCTTGATTTTTTTAAGTGCAAGGAAAACCAGTTCACCTGCAAATGATAGAGAGGAAAAATCCAAAACGCGAAAGGTTATTTCACGTCAGTTTAATATAGCGTTTTCACATGACGTCATGTCGGTCATACTAGTGTTCCGAAACAACGAAACGGCGGCCATGTTTGTGTTCCAAACCAATCCTGTTGGAGTTGAACTCTTTTCTTATATAAACACTTTATTTTGTTCCAACAAATTGGCGTAGATGCTCGCCACATGAGTGAAAACGCTCTATGGGAGATAATACACTGGTTCAAACAAAAACCAACTGACCATTTTAAATTACGGTGGTTTCAACAGAACAAAATGAGAATGACTTAAATCCCACGGCTGTTTCTTTAAAACCAGCCAGCGATGATCGAATTTGGGAGACGTTTGCGATATCCAGTAAAATGACGTCAATAGTCTAGGATATCGCCAGAAAAGGGGACGGCAACTGAGAGGCCCTGGAACGAAGTTGAAGACAGAAACTTAACATTCATCGAGGTAGGCATGTTTTTCAAGTATGAACTATATTGAATGGATAATAAAACAATAATTGGATTGGGATTTCAAATGATGTGCAAAATTATGCAGATCTCGTAGGGTGTTATCCGCATCGGCCAGCATCCTCCACAATCTACAAAATTTTTCAGATCATACTCAGCGCTCATACTAAAACTGCTCATTTAAATTATAGTTACTTTACTTAGGGTAAGAATTTGATTTCTTACCATAAACCATCTTCCACATCGTGTCAACAAGGGATTTGCACTGTCTCTCCCAACTGAATCTCTCTTCATAACTTCTTCGAAGTCTTTGAATTTCTTCAAGCCGCTTTGCCCTAGATTTTTGATGGATAGTTGCTATTGCCTTTGCCCATTCCTTGGGGTCATCCGAATCAATCACAAATGACTCGCCCATCGGAAGACAACGCAGAGCTTCTCCAAATCCGGAGTTTCCACTTACCAGAATGGGAAGACCAGCTGACATGGCTTCCAGTGCTGTCAAGCCAAATCCCTCAGCTCTTGAAGGCATGATGGCCACATCAACTTCACAAAACAAATCTTTCAATCTTTGCTTGTCTTTCACGAATGATCTGACAAACAACTGGTTTCTTGAAATGCCCGTCTGGTATAAGATTTCCGCGACTTCATCCTGCTTTCCATCAGGTGCGCCAACAAAGATCAGACGGTAGGAACTGTCCTTCATTTCAACTATTGCTTGAGCGGCAATGTCGTATCCTTTGAGACTGAAGTCTTCAAAATCACCACGGCCAAAGGTTAACACCTTGAACTTCGCACTCGCTCGCGTAGCATGCTCAACATCTGAAAACTCTTTAAAGGTGCCTGGCATCAGCTGGAAGACATCGTGATGAGATGAACGCAAGTAGGACGAGAATGCTTCTCTCAACTTGGGCCCAACTGCCACAACGAGATCTGCAAGTTGGCACAGCTCAACTTCAGCTCTGTTCTTTCCTTCTCCCTTGGTAATTGCGCCAGGATAGTTCTTATACATTGCTAGCTCTTCAGGTTCGGTGTGCACTACCTGCACCCACTTGCAACAATGAGACTCTTGGATGATTTGAGCTTGTTTACCCAGCTTTGCACCATGGCCAATCACGACTTGAATGTCAAGGTCTCTTGGTGGAAAGCTCAACCAATCAAGAGGATCACTAAAGCCAGGGCGACGATGTACTTCCATAATGGAAATGTTATGAGCCTTGGCAGCTCTCTTGTCATCTTCACCGCACTCAAATTGAGGTACAATGATAGTGACTTCTACATTTGGGAGTTTTGCCAAATGTATGGCAAGCGTTCTGTTGATTGTTGACAAGCCACCCTTAGATGACCCCCACTCATCAGCCAGGAGGGAAACTTTTAAGATTGAAGGCTGTGCATGACTTTGTGGTATACCAGAAAAGGCTGAATGCAATTCCTGAAAGCAAACAAACATTGTATATTTCAAAATAGCACTTTTAGAGAGGCTGCCGACAAGAAAGAGTTTGTGCCAACATTTGTAAAACGTGATTCCATCAAATTAAAGATGATGTCAACTTAAGTAGCAAAACAAAACCATGTTGAGTGGAAAAAAGGCGCACACCGCAATACATACGGTATACGCGTTAATGAAAGGCGTTCAACGTACCTGAATATGGCGAGAATTGAATGTGTATGAGTCACCTCACCCTAAAACTAACGTAAACGCGGACACAAACCTTAACCTTAAGCTCTAACCCTCACCCTAACCCCAACTCAAACCCTAACCCTAACTCATAACGAGTTTGTTGTTGATTCTCTCCATAACCAGTTGAGTTTGTTGCTGGTTCTCTCCCTTACTCCGAGAGGGTTTTCTCCGGTACTCCGGTTTTCCTCTGTCCTTAAAAACCAACACTTCCAAATTCCAATTCGACCAGGAACGCACGGAAACGTTTCAACGAGTTCTTGTGAACTCCTAAGAGCTCCATGGGTAAACAAATTACAGTTACAATAACTCACTGACTCATGACACTGACAAAACAAGCTTTCCTGATCTCGAATATGGCATATTCTGGTGCGTTGAGATTTAACAACGAAACGCACTTGCTCGTCTTTGCTTAATTATCACGGCATTCGGATTCCTTTGCCCCAGTTCCTAATTCTTCGATTTCGTGAACGAAGAGAGAACCTGTGAAGGATACTACGGGAATTTTCCAAAAAAGGAAAAAGTTTAGCAGGAACTCTTTACAAGTAAGAAAAACGGATAAACCGAGACAAAGAGTGTTCTCGACGATTCGAAAATGCCTAAACTGGAAAAAAAAGTCTTCACAACTGTTGCCATCGTGTCATCACTACGAGAGACTCGCAGTTTTAAAAAGGTTTTCGGCCTTCAAAAACTTTTAGGACAAATTTTATGTACGTAATATAAAAAAGAAACGAAGAAGCAGAGACAAAAAGTAGCTATTGTGACTTGGAAAATGCCTTGACTGGTACAAATCCTCCAACAATCACGCGATAGGAGGCAAGCGTCACTTGAAATGGCACGATTTCAAGATTTACAACGACCACTGCAATTTGAGTAAACTTTTTCATTGCTTGGATAGGCTAATTTTCTACAAGGCTTTCAAAAAGGAGTGCATTAGAACTCTAAGTAGCAGTGCTAGCCTACGCCTAGGTTGAGCCTCAATCTACCACTATTTCCTTCGTTTTCTAAAGCATTTTTCATATTACTCATCGAATTTTAGTATCTACGGTATTTACATTATTTTATAGGCTTATGTTTTTTAATAGTTTTCTAATTATTATGGAAGATGTAGAGCTGCCCCATCTGGATAAACTGCAATAAATCATCATCATCATCATCACTATCGTCATCGTCATCGCCACACTTTACAGAAGGCTGATGTCTATAAAATTTTTTAGCCGATAGTAGTAATACTAACCGCACGTGGAATGTTCTGGATGGACAAGTGAAATTTACACAACAGACTCGTTCTTCCTGTAGGTATCGAGGTGTTATGGAACTCTACTTCTGCTAGGTCCTCGTCTTTAAGGACAAGAACTCGCAATTCAGTCTTGAACTCGTCTTCTGATAACCTGTTCAAATGTAAACCAAAGATATGCATGCTGTAATAACGGTTGCCTAACAGTAAGCTTAATAAATATAAAAGACAAAGTCCCGACTTATTCAACTTGCATTTTTTCTTTCCCAGCTGGGATGAATTCGGAATCAACTAAATAGGCAAAAAACATGCTGGTGTCCAACAGTTGCTTGCAACATGAGGCCGGTTACCTCTTAAATATTGAGAGACGTCTTCTTTACGTGTAATATTGCACCAGCGCGTGAATCAGCCATACGTTACACGTGGTATTAATAAAAAAAAACTTCAAAGAACTTGCTGCCGAAGTCAAAAGGATGCTTAACCACCTACTCGCATGATTATTCAGTTTTCATGACTTTTCAATTTGCTAAAAAACCAAATTCCAATTCAACCAGGAATCAGGTAGACGAAGAATCACTTTGCGGATGTGCTACCTCCAAATCATTATTTATTTATTTTATTCATTTTATTATTCAATTACAAAGCGGTTCTACTGGGTGGGTGGGGGGCGGTGGAAGAATTTGTGTAGCTTGAAAGATGGGATGCGCTCCTGGCCTTGTTCTTGCATGGGTATGTGATGTATAAAAAAAGCTTACCTGAGGAAAACATCATTCACGTCCTGATCATCGAATGGACATATTCCTCCTGATACAAAAACATATGCTTTGTCCTCTCCTGGTATCATATCGTGTCTCGAACTGCCATCAGCATACGTTACTTTTTTTCCTTGAAGATCGTGTATTACCGCTTTTGTAAGGTGACTATGACAACAAATAAGCCTCAAAATGTTTGGAATATCCGGACGAAAGTAAGCAACGAAACTTGCTCGTCTGGGCGGCTTCCATATGAATCTGGTCAAGTAACAAATGTACCTAATAATTCCAAGACTTTCAACACTGGAGTTTTCTGGACGCCAGTCAAGAAGATATGAATATCTGGAAGAACCAAAAATTAAAGAGTGAGAACCAGAGTAAAGGGAGTTGCTATGACCTTTTAAATGGCACAGATAAAATTTAAGCAGTGCTACGTAATCGCCGTCTGATATAACGATTAAACTACCAAAAGAAGTGCGAGTACATTTGAAAAGGGAAACTAGAAAGAGCTTATCTTAACGTGTTGAGTGAAAAAAAAGCCAGTAAGCACTTTGTTCATGAGCCGTCAACCTCTTTTCCACCACTAGAGTGAGAAGACTTGGAAAATATTGTTTGAGTTTCAATTTTGTGCAAACCACCTGAGTAATATCTATCCTGAGTAGGATAGAGCATAAGAAATAAAATTTTAAAAGAAAAACTGTCATTTTTGGCAACTTCCTGGATGCATTT
>CALNXK010000521.1:20000-27500 GCA_942486035.1 Porites lobata | reverse complement strand
CCCCGTCCACTCGTATCCAAGCCTGCGAGAGCAGACACCTTTTTCAGCTCTTTAAAAAAGCATCTTTCGTGGAATTAGTCCTTCCGTCTACAGATAATGATGATAAGACAAATCAGGATAAACCTGAAGGTGTCTGTATATCTACGGATACAGTATACCAGAAAGCTTTTTACGCCGACAAAAAAATCTATTCTGTTTTATTAAAAGCCGAATTCGACATCAATGGAACAAATAGCCTGCGTGCCGGCAGACGTGTCCTATTTCCTTTAATGCACGCGGAAAAGTAATGCAGCGTGCACACTTGGTGCCCAAGTACGGTACTCGCTGGGCACTAATGGGAACACACTCTTTTTTCAAGAGTACCCACGCTAGAATTCGGACACGGTACCGGTGCCAGAGTACAAGGTCGACAACTTGTACTCGGGCACAGAAGTGGACACCGGGTCCCTGTGTGCACACAGTAGTTACTAGTTCTGTGACAGTCCACCGCTTTGTATTGTCTCACTTTCCCCCAGTCATGAACCCTTTGTCATTCTTTACTTAGTTCCACACTTCTCAGAGGTGTGGAAGTGTGGAAAAGTCCGACAAAGTAAGGATATAGTCTCACTTTCCCCCAGTCATGAACCCTTTGTCATTCTTTACTTAGTTCTACACTTCCCAGAGGTGTGGAAGTGTGGAAAAGTCTGAGAAAGTAAGGATATTGTCTCACTTTCCCCCAGTCATGAACCCTTTGTCATTCTTTACTTAGTTCTACACTTCCCAGAGGTGTGGAAGTGTGGAAAAGTCTGACAAAGTAAGGATATTGTCTCACTTTCCCCCAGTCATGAACCCTTTGTCATTCTTTACTTAGTTCTTCACTTCCGAGAGGAGTGGAAGTGTGGAAAAGTCCGACAAAGTAAGGATATTGTCTCACTTTCCCCCAGTCATGAACCCTTTGTCATTCTTTACTTAGTTCCACACTTCTCAGAGGTCTGGAAGTGTGGAATAGTGTGACAAACTAGGGATATTGCCGCACTTTTCCCCCAGTCATGAACCCCTTGTCATTCTTTACTTTGTTCCACACTTCTCAGAGGTGTGGAAGTGTGGAAAAGTCTGACAAAGTAAGGATATTGTCGCACTTTTCCCCCTGTTAAGAACCCCTTGTCATCCTTTACTTAGTTCTACACTTCTCAGAGGTGTGGAAGTGTGGAAAAGTCTGACAAAGTCAGGATAATGTAACACTTTTCCCCTGGTCATACGAAACCACTGTCATTCTTTACTTAGTTCTACACTTCTCAGAGGTGTGGAAGTGTGGAAAAGTCTGACAAAGTAAGGATATTGTCGCACTTTTCCCCCTGTTAAGAACCCCTTGTCATTCTTTACTTAGTTGTACACTTCCCAGAGGTGTGGAAGTGTGGAATAGTGTGACAAACTAAGGATACTGCGCGCTTTTCCCCCAGTCATGAACCCCTTGTCATTCTTCACCTTGTTCCACACTTCTCAGAGGTCTGGAACTGTGGAATAGTCTGACAAAGTAAGGATATTGTCGCACTTTTCCCCCTGTTAAGAACCCCTTGTCATTCTTTACTTAGTTCCACACTTCTCGGAGGTGTGGAAGGGTAGAATAGTGTGATAAGTTGAGTTTAATGTTGCACTTTCCCTGAGTCACGAGAAGCTCAGTGCGCTTTATGAGCACTTGGTTTTATTTCTGTATGGTTTTTTACATTTTTCCTTTAGAACTATTTTTATTTTGAATAGCAGATATAACCATTGTTTCAATGCCAGCTGTTGAAAGAAACTTCAAGTTAAGAAATCCGATCTCCAACCAAGCTTTCATCCTTATCAGTATGGGGTTAAATTTGATAATTGTTAGATCACGCCATATATCCACTGTTTCGCAGTTTTTCCTCTTCTCTAAGGTTATGTAAATGCTGGACATAAATTATGAAAAAGAAGCAACACCACGCTCGGAGGCGAGCGGCTCGAGGCCAAGAAACATTGAAAAAGAATTCACCTAAGGGTGACTCTCTAAAGACGAAGAGGAGGGTGGACCATGCAAATATTTTAGTATTGTCACGTGCCGCAGAGATAACATAAATATTGCCAACCCTATAACACGCAAGTAAACAGTGATCCCCCTTTTCCGCAGAGAGATCTGCAGGTAGCTACTCTAGGCCGATAAGTCACAATTATTACTTTATACAGAATGCTGTATATTTTTAGACCAATTTAGGTCATGAACGTGATGAAGGAATAGAACAACAAGAATTGATTTGAGCATTTATAAACTTTATCAAGTTGATCTTAAAGCGAGGAAGATAGAACGTACATACTCTGCATTCTTTACTGCCTATTTTTAGCGTTGTCACGATCTTAAGAGACCTGACTGTTGTACCCAATTAAAAGCTCCCCGGGTTAAGGTTCTTTGTGTATTGTATTTGCGTTATAATGGGGCATTCACATTTACATGATATGGAAATTCCTAAACCAAAACGTTTTATACCCAAAGGGTTTGAATTGGGTACGACATTGAGTCAGCCGAATAGATCTATAGGAAGGAGAAAAACCCAGAATAAGACGTCTCATATATGGCACATTAAGATGAAAAATTTCAAACATAAAAATCCATAGATGAGATGACGTTGTTGAGGTTTCCCTTGAAAAATAAATAAATAAATAAACGAAGATAAAGGACTGACGGGGACTTCGTGACAGAGAAAACGTAGGCTTGTTTTATGGTCGGGTATTCAAACAGATGGCAGTGAAACAAGGCTAATATCTTCTAGTCATCGAATTGTTGTCTAAACTTAAAATAGCATTTAAAAAGATGTAAGACGAGTTGCAGGAATAAAACCAACAAATACTCCCACTGTAACTAAGGAAAGAATGTCAAGGGATTCGTGACTGGAGGGAAAGTGCGACAATATCCTGACTCTGTCAGACTATTTCACACTTCCACACCTCTGAGAAGTGTACAACTAAGTAAAGAATGACAGTGGTTTCGTATGACCAGGGGAAAGTGTGACATTATCCTGACTTTGTCAGACTTTTCCACACTTCCACACCTCTGAGAAGTGTAGAACTAAGTAAAGAATGACAAGGGGTTCTTAACAGGGGGAAAAGTGCGACAATATCCTTACTTTGTCAGACTTTTTCACACTTCCACACCTCTGAGAAGTGTAGAACTAAGTAAAGAATGACAGTGGTTTCGTATGACCAGGGGAAAAGTGTTACATTATCCTGACTTTGTCAGACTTTTCCACACTTCCACACCTCTGAGAAGTGTAGAACTAAGTAAAGAATGACAAGGGGTTCTTAACAGGGGGGAAAGTGCGACAATATCCTTACTTTGTCAGACTTTTCCACACTTCCACACCTCTGAGAAGTGTAGAACTAAGTAAAGAATGACAGTGGTTTCGTATGACCAGGGGAAAAGTGTTACATTATCCTGACTTTGTCAGACTTTTCCACACTTCCACACCTCTCAGAAATGTAGAACTAAGTAAAGAATGACAAGGGGTTCTTAACAGGGGGAAAAGTGCGACAATATCCTTACTTTGTCAGACTTTTCCACACTTCCACACCTCTGAGAAGTGTGGAACTAAGTAAAGAATGACAAAGGGTTCATGACTGGGGAAAAGTGTGACATTATCCATACTTTGTCAGACTTTTCCACACTTCCACACCTCTGAGAAGTGTGGAACTAAGTAAAGAATGACAAGGGGTTCTTAACAGGGGGAAAAGTGCGACAATATCCTTACTTTGTCAGACTTTTCCACACTTCCACACCTCTGAGAAGTGTAGAACTAAGTAAAGAATGACAGTGGTTTCGTATGACCAGGGGAAAAGTGTTACATTATCCTGACTTTGTCAGACTTTTCCACACTTCCACACCTCTCAGAAATGTAGAACTAAGTAAAGAATGACAAGGGGTTCTTAACAGGGGGAAAAGTGCGACAATATCCTTACTTTGTCAGACTTTTCCACACTTCCACACCTCTGAGAAGTGTGGAACTAAGTAAAGAATGACAAAGGGTTCATGACTGGGGAAAAGTGTGACATTATCCATACTTTGTCAGACTTTTCCACACTTCCACACCTCTGAGAAGTGTGGAACTAAGTAAAGAATGACAAAGGGTTCATGACTGGGGGAAAGTGTGACATTATCCTTACTTTGTCAGACTTTTCCACACTTTCACACCTCTGAGAAGTGTGGAACTAAGTACAGAATGACAAAGGGTTCATGACTGGGGAAAAGTGTGACATTATCCTTACTTTGTCAGACTTTTCCACACTTCCACACCTCTGAGAAGTGTGGAACTAAGTAAAGAATGACAAAGGGTTCATGACTGGGGGAAAGTGCGACAATATCCTTACTTTGTCAGACTTTTCCACACTTCCACACCTCTGAGAAGTGTGGAACTAAGTAAAGAATGACAAAGGGTTCATGACTGGGGGAAAGTACGACAATATCCTTACTTTGTCAGACTTTTCTACACTTCCACACCTCTGAGAAGTGTAGAACTAAGTAAAGAATGACAGTGGTTTCGTATGACCAGGGGAAAAGTGTTACATTATCCTGACTTTGTCAGACTTTTCCACACTTCCACACCTCTGAGAAGTGTAGAACTAAGTAAAGAATGACAAGGGGTTCTTAACAGGGGGAAAAGTGCGACAATATCCTTACTTTGTCAGACTTTTCCACACTTCCACACCTCTGAGAAGTGTAGAACTAAGTAAAGAATGACAGTGGTTTCGTATGACCAGGGGAAAAGTGTTACATTATCCTGACTTTGTCAGACTTTTCCACACTTCCACACCTCTCAGAAATGTAGAACTAAGTAAAGAATGACAAGGGGTTCTTAACAGGGGGAAAAGTGCGACAATATCCTTACTTTGTCAGACTTTTCCACACTTCCACACCTCTGAGAAGTGTGGAACTAAGGATGAAAAAGGAAAGTAGGGATCTTGTGGCCAGCACTGGACATTTGTGTTTTGTTCAGAAAAGCCGTTTTACGGAAATTATTCGACATTAGATTCTCATACAAACACTGTAATTTTTTACGCGTTTGCCTACTCGTCAAGATGGCGTCGAAAACCGTGACAGTTAAAACAGCGAGAAATGGTAATTGCTTGACATGAATAATAACACTTAAATAAGCACTTTGCATGATTTTAGCCACAAGATTTACTTTTATTGTTGAAAAAAGTTGGAAAAAACATACATTTTCTTTCGAAACGGCTTGACCACCTGCTGCGTATTACGTCATATCTCGTTACCATAGAAACTGATCATCACTGAACTTGTCTCAAAATGCGTGCGAGGGATAAACGGCCATCTACTGAAAACGTCAGGTGCTGATGTTTTATCCTCTTGGAAAAATCCCAGAAAAACTTAAGGGGGTTGGCATCCACCCCCCTCCACCCCTTGTACGTCCGAGGGTTAAAGTGTTATTTCTTCGAGAAAGGAAAATATGGCAAAGGACATGCTTGTTAGAGTCAAAACGTTAAAGGTATAAGATGTGCAGCCTCAGTCACCCCTTGCAGTTTTTCCCTAAGAATAATTTAAGTGTCCAAAAGGCTGGAGTCTATTAATTACCGGTAATTAATTACTTTTTATTGTGCCCTGTAGTCGACAAGGAAACCAAGTTCGCATTTACAATAAAAGGTTTGGTGATTTTATCAGTACTCATGATATTCATAATATTTTGGCAAACAATGGTGAAATAAATTATCATGTTGCATAAACAAACAAGAGTTAATGAAGTTTAAGCGCAATCAAATGATGCATTCTTACAAGTTTTACTCTTTCCTTAGGGATCAAAGTCTTGAAACTGGGTGAAATACATAAAAAATATTAATGATTAACAAGCGTTTTTAGTTATTAACTGAGATTTTTCAACAACCGACAAAAATCAAAAAGTTTCACCGACTACCGACAAAGATCGAAAATTTTAACCGACTACCGACAAAGTAACTGAATTTTAACCGACAACCGACAAGTGGACCCCCAATTCAGACCCTCAAAAATCTATCGGAAATCACGGCCCGCAACCAGATGCTACTAAAACCTTATGAAAAAGCTAGACCTAAACAAAAAAGAATCATGAATTTGACTTAGGTCGCCTTTCGTGACTTGCCAGTATCCCGAAGGATTTCGCTGGTTAACAAGCCATCCTAAACCACGAGTGGCAAAACTCAAGGGCGACAAATTTGGCAAGGAGCGTTCTTCAGAGGAAGCAAATCGATTAAAAATCGATACAGATTTTGTACAGCCTAATTGGTCGGCTTGGAAGAAGAGATAATCGATAAAGATTTTAGGCAATCCTATTAGCTGGCTTTGCAATTTTGGATACAACCGAACCGGATTTTTACCGTGGGAATGCCACAGGCATCCCACGGAATAGAGGAATACCTTTGATCATGTTGGCAGCTGTTTTAAATGCCACATCTAGAAGTCCTTCGATATCGAGGTAGTTTGCAGCCTGCAATAAAAGAACAGTTCATTAACCCAAACCATATTATTTTAATGCATACACTGTACCTTAAAGGGTAGCTCAGTTGATAATTTTTCTATTACAGCAGGATCGTGAAACATTTGAATGAGGCAGGTACAAAAATCGGACCGGATCAACTCGGACCAACTCAGATCGAATAAAAAAATAAAAACAAAATAAAATTGGACTTGGATCAACTCGGATCAATAAAGAAATTAAATTAAATCAGCAAAACTGAAAGTTTAACCCATTTTTGGAGGGTAAAAATGGCCAGATCATCCTTTTTTTCTCCGTGGCTTTCAGCTGCCATTTTGTTTGATTAGTGCCAGTTCCTCTCGGATGATGTTACGAACTCGTGATTGCATTACACGACGCGTTCTGTTTCAAGGACACTGCCGATGGATGACCTCCAGGAAGGTAACATCTCGACCATCTTTCTCAATGAATTTGCTTCATTCCGGTTTCACTGTCAACTTAATTAGTCTGGCAAAGTATTAATCAAATTTTGGTTGCTAAAAATTGGTCAAGTTTTGGTTATCACGTGGAGTTTCTTGTTCTAAACATTCTTTTCTGTATGAAAATTAATGCACTGTAATAATTACTTAGTTGTCAGATTTGTATCAGAGGCTAATGAGGGAATGGTAGAATTCACGTTGAAATTTACTCAGTGAGCCCAAGGACCAGTGCCGCTACCTCTCCCGGATAATCTGGGAGACTCCAGATTTTAGACCGTATATCTCCCGGTCTCCAAATTAGAATCAATCAATCAATCAATAATCTTTATTTATACACGATAAGTATTTAAAGCGACGCTTCGCTTGTGGGGTCGTGTCTAAATAACTAAATAAGATAACTAATGAATTAGAAAATAAATAGGATATACACCAGCTAAAATCATATAGCTACTAACTACTTACAAGTCTAAAACGATAAAAGCTTTAAATTATGAAGTACAAGGTGGTACTCTAGTATCGACTAATTATTAACACTAATTATACTTAAAATCTTCCTCCCTTCTGGTTAA